>VXAC01000102.1:147043-269738 GCA_013399225.1 Rhipidura dahli
TATATATATATATTTATATATATATATAAAGATATATTAATACAGGAAGACTACCTTAAACTCTACACATACTTTTAACTCCAGAAAAAAAACAAAACAAACAAGAACAAAACTTTTTGTCTGTTTTCTTAGTTTTCTGGGGTTCATTTAGACGAAAAAAGAAATAGAATCATATGGAAATATCAATGTAACTATGACACCAAAAATAAGCTGCAAATTAAAAAAAAAAAACAAAAAAGCCCTTTAGAGCTACTTACCCTGGTACTTAGTGCATTTTATATTGCACAGTCTGTTAATAAGAACTGGTTTTCAATAAAAGGGGTAATTTAAGCAGAATTTTGAGGGTTGGTGTAGAAACCACAGGGTAAGGTTCTGTGGGCTTTGCTTTGCAGACAGTGGGACCAGACCATCATCGTTGTTGCTTCTGGCCTAAAATCCATGAGCCAAGGAATCACAGTGATGGTGCTGCTGCCAAGTCAATTAGCAGCACATAATCCAGGAGAAAGAATTAATTATCACATATTCACCTTCTGCCTTGACATCTGTGGAACTGTCTGTTGGGTCATTTACCTGTGCAGGATTCTTTGGGTGTTTCACCCAAATCACCTCAGCTCTGGTCTCTGGATTCAGAAGTCTACAGAAACAAAGTCTTTGGCTCTCCTAAATTTCTTAACTCGGATAATTTTGCTGACAATAGACATTGGGTATGTAAGGATTTGACACTGGATTTTCCTCTCCATAGCTATGGATATGTGGGGCAGGAGGTTATTGGGACCAAGTGGCCAGCTCCAGAATCTTGCTTGGACCTCTGAGAGACCTCTCAGATTCTTATTCCAACCTCCAGAAAAAATTATCCAGTGCTCCTAAGCGCTTGGTGAAGACAAATTATTATGACTTCTGCTATTCATATGGCCACAACAATTTTTTCTCTTTAAAAAAAGCATTTCTTTGGTTCTTTGTGGGTTTTGCACCAAACTCCCTATGGTGAGATCAAGCAAAGTGAGGAGTGAGCAGGATATGCAAGGGTTCTGTCCCCTCTCAGATTCAATAAATGGATCTATAACAGATGGCTAATTACAAAGATAACTATTAACCAATCCTGGTAATGCTTAGCTCTTCCAAAAACATCATGAAGGGGTATTCTGGTACACTGTGTTCCAGCACTGCAACTGAAGTGAGCCAAACATAGTCTGCCCTAGGCTGGTGCAGAGATTGAAAAAACAGAATATCTGGGGTCCTGGTGGCTTATTTTGATTCTCTCTAACTGCGACCCTTTATCAGCCATGGAGCTTTATTCAAGACCAGCAAGGGTTGAATAATTGGATTTTCTTGGCAGGTAACCTTTCTTACTCTGCCAATTAATCCAGAAGAAAAGAAAGAGCTACTGATCTTCTGTGAGAAGCAACACCCAAGTGACCAAAGACTGGATTCCCTCTCCCAGCACTCCTGCCAGTGACTACGTGTGGTGCATATGTGGGCACACTGCTCATGCACCATAAAAGGGCACATCATTGGGGTTTTCATTCATCTGGACATTCAGTGTCAGCGACTGAAGTCCTGGGTGTTCATAAATATGGAATAGATGCCCAATATAATCAAATTTAGCCTGAAAAATTCTGGCAGAAGAAAGGAAACTTGTGTGGTAAAGGGATACAAAAATCTTAAAAGCTTGTGCTGTGATGGACAGGCTAGTGCTTTTCCCCATGCTCTCTGGCCAATTAGTCTTAAACTCTTTCCTGCAGCTCCCTGTGTTCCATAAGATTCTGTTCCCTCTCCGTACTCTTCTCCTAGCTTCTGATCTAGGTACTATTTACAGAGAGTGAAATACAGATGAGCAGCCTCTTAAGCAGATGGGAATGTTGACTGTGGACTGCACCTTTCAGGAGGAGCAGAGCAGCCCTTGGATGGCTGCAGAGAAGATGTGATGCCACACTCTGCATGTGGCAGGAGCTGAAGGCTGCTGGGGGCTGTATCACATTCCCAGGATCACCCACATGTCCCCAGACAGTTCTGTTCTGGGTGGCTCATAGCCCTCTTACCCTCCTGAGTAAATCCACCCTTGAGTCAGTGACTTCTGTGTCAGGAAGTTTTGGAGCTGTTTTGAGGGAGCCAAGGCACTTTTGAATTAGAGGCAGAGATTCTTTTTCTCAATGTTCCTGAGCTCTGGAACAGGGTCAGCCATAGGTGTTCCCCTTCAGCCCTGCATGGCACAGCTGATAAATAGAATTCTTTCTCTCCACCAAGAGGCTGTTCATTTATGTGCTGCCTGCCCCAGGGAGCAAATCTGAGCCATCCAATTTGTCCACCTCACTGCACAGGGAATCCTGTGCCCTAATACAGTTTTGTGCTCATTCCTGGCAGCTGGGCTCAGAAAGGCAGGAGCTGCAGAGAATCAGCTGCTGACTGGCTCTGGCTGAGCCCGACATCAAGAAGAGGAGCTGTGCTTTGGATTCTCCGTTTCTGAACTTCAGCTAATGTAAATCAGCTTGATTCTGCTGGCATCAGTGGAAATGAGCTGATTCAGGCCATTTATAGTTTCTTCTTGTTTACTTACTGCATCCTGATGACTGCCAGGCACAAAAACACCTGACTGAGGAGATTAGACACAAAGGCTTTATACCCTTAATATTTTGCTTGGTTGAAGACTAACAGAGACGAGGACTTTAACTTCTGATGAGAAAGCCAGGCCCCTGAACACTTAGCACTAATAAGGTGCTTTTCAGTTTCTAAGTGCTTTACAAACATTAATTAATTATTCCTTTCAACAACACTTGGTTATTTTCAGTTACTAGAGTGCTTGTTTACCGAGTTAGCTCCATTCGTGCACAGCACATTGTTGGCAGCAGGCAGGAGCATAAATTGATCTATAACCACACGCTGTAATTTGCAGCAGATTTGCTTCACCAAACACCATCAGGGCAGCTCCAGAAGCAGCTTGGAGGAGTGACCACTCCTCCCCGTGTCCTGTGGTGGGGATAACCTTTACCTTCTCTGCTACACTGAGCGGAAACAGAGAATCTGTTTGCTGCACAATTTAGCTAATTCCACAGAAACATATGTCAAACGGGAGCTTTGCACAGCTGCAAAAGAGTGGCAACAAATGTTTCAAGTGTCAAACAGAAATACCCATTACACTACAGAAATGACACAGAGAATAGGCAGATTTCTGGCAAGTGAGGTTGCCACAGTGAGGCAGCAGAATTTCCTGCTTGCAACAATTATTAAAGATACTAAATTCTTCTTGTCTGTATCAGGAAGCTGAGAATATTTCAAAATAAGGAAAAAAAAAACCCAAAGCAAACCCTTACCCAAAAATGAGCCAACCAACCACAAAAAAGGAAGCATGACATATTACCATCCTAACATAGCCACGTGGAGATGGAGGACCACCAGAAGGCAGGAGCTGGAGTCTCACATCCTCGCCTCAATATGAGGGTGGTACAGGTTGCCCTCAGAGAAGTGGTGGCTGCCCCATCCCTGGAAACATGCAAAGCAGCTTGGTCAGGGCTCTGAGCATCCTGATCTAGTGGAAGGTGTCCCTGCTCATTGCAGGGGGTTGGACTAGATAACCCTGAATGTCCCTTTCACCCCAAACCATTCTATGATTCTAAAATAATCTGATTCTCTGCATCTTTGATTCTAGGATTCTATGATTTCTACCCTGTTCAAGTCACACCAAAAACATGACCCAAATCTTGGCTTTCTAGAAGAGTAGCCTTAGCCACTGAGGTCTCATTTATTTTCCCATCCCTGTCTCTCTCTGCCCTTACATCACATGCCAAAGAAAGGAATGTTTTCTGGCAAAAGTGTTGTCTGGATCTGTGTGTTTCCATTGGAAATGAGGATTTCAGTGGACTGTGACAGATAATAGCAACTATTACCATGGGCAAGACCTCTGCTATAGAAAACAAGGTTTGGGAAGTGTTAAGCTATCACTTTTTAATTAGACACACCCACAATTTTTCCAGGGAACAGACTTCTGACATAAAATGCTGAAAAGCATCAAGCTTATAATGACCATGAGCAGAAACCAGGCACAACTTTCTTCTGTGTCTCATGCCCAGGTCCTGGTTAATGAGGGGCTGGTGCAAGGTAGCAGGACACCAAATGCTGCATGTACCCAAATCTCATTTTATGGAGCACTCAGAGCAGTTTCCCCACACTGCCTACTGCCAGCACTAAGGTGATTCCAGCTGCTTCCTTTGACTTTCTTCAAACTCTCTTTGCTTGGGGCAATCAAGGACGAGACTTAGTGTCATGTACACGACAGGAATTGAAATTGCAGAGTCAGGAACTAAATCTCTCAGTATCAGTAACCTGCACCCCAGGAGGGATAAGGAACACCAAACTTCAATGCTCTCAGACATCCAGCCTAATTAATTAGCCTTCGTCCACCCTGTTCATATTTAAAGCATTTTGTCTGCAGGTGGAGCTGGCACGCACTGGGAATGTTCTGCAGGTCTCTAAACAGAAAGAAGGTGGAATGGCAAATAGACTCTTTTGCCTGTATAGCTGTCTCCATACCTGGGCTTTTGCAAACACTGCTTTTTTTCTCACAGCCCTGCTCAGCAAACCTTTCAGCTGCATGAAAGGCCTCAGACTGGTTACTGAGCATCATCTCCAACATGGGTGTTTACAGCTCCCAGCATCTCTCCTGAAAGAATTTCACTATAAGTAATACACAAGTATTTACTGGAATCAGGAAGAAAAAATTCAGTCTATTTTCAGTCTGAATAGTTTAAATTGGGCTTTGGGACTCTTTGATGCTTTGGTTGGGAAGAAAACAAAACCCCCTCCTGCGGATGAGTTCTAATTCGCCTCCATCTATGCTGGGTACAAAGAAAGGGTGAGGTAATCAGACACACTTCTGTGCCTGCTCTGCAAATACACCCAGCCCTCATTTGAGAAAATGGCACGTTGCACACTGGTGCAAATAAAAGATTTGGAATTATATTCATTCATCCCAAAACAAATGCAAAAATAATTTCTTTCCTGAAGTGCTGAGAAACAAGAAAGTCATTTTAGTTAATTAAATACAAACATCTCTTTCTATGGAATACAATTTAATTTTAATCTTTAAAATTTTCAGCTTCTGATATATAATTATGTTCCTACTTCTGACTTCAGGAGGTTGCAAGCAGTCACAGTTTTTCTTAATGCTAACATATAGTGAAGAAAACTATTAAAATGTGTGGTATTCTAAAGGATATCTTTTCATTGCTTATAAACACTTACATATCAATGTAATTTTGCATTGATCCTCTGTAAAATATTTATATCTTAAAAGTATCATGATTACTGTAATACCACATGTGACCTCACGATAAATGTAATAGGCTAAGGATAAATGCAATAGTATAAATAACACATACAGGCTAAGGGTTTTTTTTTCAGCAAATACATTGAAAAGTACACGAAGGGTAGAGACCAGTAATGTGCAGAAGCTGTATAAAATGCTTCTTCCAAGGTAGGGACATAGCAGGGTAGTGGTTCATCTCTTCCAGTAGCTATTCTCCATTGCTAGCCAGGACTAGAACTTCTACAGCAAGGTGCCAAATCCCCATGAAAAATGCAGAATTAGATGGGTTAAAATACCTTTCCAATATTCATCAGGAAAATATGTGGCTCATGCTGTGAAACATGAGAGAGTTTTATTCCTCTCTGAAACTGGGATTAACAGCCCCTGGTCCCAAACTCATTTTAAATAACTCACCCATGGATGTTCTCTTTATTCTAAATATCCCCAAGTTTCAGACTTTAGTTATGCTTTTGGTCCCTGCTACATTCCTGGCAACAAAAAACACTAAGTAATTTAACACATATCAAAATTATTTTTCTCCACCTTTAGAGTTCACTGAGTATTACCTACCCCCACATGAGAAATGCAGCCAATTAATACAGTCTCCATAGCAATGACTTGTACAAAAGCATCCAAGCCCAATAGCAATTTTCAACAATGTAAACCTGTGATTTATTTATGCCATGGAAAATTCCTTTCACCTTTTTTTTCTATGCAGAAACCAAGAGATAACTTGCACTTGCCTCTTACAATTTTGTAGGAAAACAGAGCAGGAAAAAGGAAAATAAGAAACATGTTCACTCTTGCACTTCTCCAAATGTGGGTGTTGGATGTGTTTGCAACATAAGTAGTTGCAGCCGATTGGCACCAAGCCCTGACACGCTCTCTAATAAAATGTGTTTCTCTTGAAACCAAATTCTAACTGGGGGAACTTGCTTGATATATTCTAAATGTAAAATATGTTAAACATCCTAGACATTGAATATGTGAAAAGGATCATTATTCACAGGCTCCTAATCAAAGCTTTGTTTGGTGTCATTCTTTGTTTGGTTTTACGTGATTCCTGCTTGCTTGAGTGAAAATGTCTGGTGTTGAAAATTGTCATATTTCTCTCAGAGAAACCAGGCAAGGAGCAGTGCTGCATTCAGAAAAGCCCAGGCATAATGGCTTGTTTGTTCGTTCTTTTTTTCTTTTGGAAAACACTGCACTGTTTGTTAGGTTTTAAATTATTGATTTATTTGGTGATTTACTTCACAGCAAATTGAAGTCATATGCAAGCTAAATACAGCTTCACTTAAGTTAATTATGATGATGGGGGCTATAAAGATTCAGAAATAGACAATTGCATTTACTTGACATATACACTATAAGCCAAAATATATCCCTCTTCCACAACACATACTCTCACTACAGAGTAAATGTAACTTAAACCACATTTATTTCATTAACAGCTGCAATGTCTCTGCCTGTGAAAGCTTTTAGGTGTTATGAAACAACAGCATGGAAATATTTTAGGCTCTCCTGGTTTCCCTGTTTCTCTGTGGAGATCACCCCCATGCTGATGTGGCCACAAAGGGTCTCAACCAACAAGTGGTGCTGGGGACAACATGACCTCCCCACCTTTTTTCACTGAGAGTCAAAGTACAATTAGTGTTTTCCATGTGAAGCATTCCCTGAATTATCTTTCTTTTTCTGTACTTGTTGGGGACATCGATGTTCCTCGGAAAAATAGATTTGGAAGGTATGGATATCTGGATGGAAAAACTGGAAGCCTGGCAAGAGTGTGGAATGTGGGCTGCAGCACACAGAGATCTCACCTGTTCCTCACTGGAGGCACAGGTCAGTGCCTGCTGTTTCAGGTCTGCTCCCATGGCTTTCCCACAGAGAAAGAGTTTGACTTTTGGTATGGATTTTCTAGAAATAAAAATACGCCACAGCAGAGATCTGCCTCAGGATCCAACACAAGGGATTGCACCCAGAGCAGAAAGCAGATGACCTGCAGGGGAGCCCAAGTTCTGTCCCAGATGCACAGCAGATTTTGGCGTGCTGGCTACAGATTCAGGTAAATTACAGCTAATGTTTAAACAGACTAGGCAGGATGCTTATGGCAGCATAAATCTGAAAATCCCAATCCAGCTGTCTCTGCTTTGTACTGTCAAATCCATACTGCTGTGGGTGTCCTACCTGGTCAGATTCCAAACTAGCAGGAGCAACCAAGGTGAAAACACCTGTACTGTGAAACAAATGTCCCAAAGCTCACCTCTGCATCAGGGCATGGGGAAGGACTGGGGTTTCTGTTAGAGCCAGAACCACAGAATACAGAGCATCACGTTCCCACACTCTGGACCAGCCTCCCAGGAGAGGTCTGGGAGCCTTGATATCCTTAAGCAACCACCTCTCTCAAGGATCCTGGACTCTCTCCCCTGAAACTGAGCACCTGAAAGCCCTGACTAATCTGAAAAAAAATCCTTTCCACCCAGAGCCCTTGCTTAATGAAATCAGTATTCCAGTCAGCTCCATCACTGGAAAAAGCAGCTGCAGTATGCAGGGGAACATATTCTGTTTTCTCAGCTCCATGTGCCAGTATTTTGCAAATGAAATTTTCTCTGACTTTTAGGCTATATGAAATCTTGAAATGAAAATGAAATATAATTTTCAATGAATGGAAAGTAGTACTTTTTGGCCAGCTCCATTTGTACATATAAAACAACCTAGATGTCCCAAAGTGTCTTTCATGCCATCTTGAAATATTTCCTTTTTTTTTTTTATTGAGATCTCCAAAGCCATCTGCTTAGGGGTTTTCAATGCCCAAATTCCCACTCATTATTTCATTTGACACTCAGATCCCTTGAGCAGCACTGAAAAATTACTAAACCTTAATATCTGTGTGAGACTTCTGAACAATAGCTACAATGAAGAAACTGGTCTTGGCACTAAAAACCAATGAATATGTAAGACAAATTGTATCTGGAGAGAGCAAACACATTAAAACAGGCTACCAGTAGCATCTTTCAAAAGATATCTAATGTAAACAGCATACTCTTCAATAGCTCAAGGGGCTTATAGTCAATAAATTTAACAGGTTGCAAAAAAAAAAAAAAAGTCAAAGCTGAAGTACAGTATGTAAATGGAAGCTGGAGTGCACTCTTCTTTTCAACCTTAGGACAGAGTTAATAGAGGGGAAATGACAAAATACATAAAAAGGAATACACAGGATTTGACAGAGTATGTTTTTTTCTTTTAACTTCAAGGCAAACTACCAGACTATTTTGGTTTACAGATAAATCAAACAAAGAACTTTTATCAGTTTGCATAAAACTCTCATTTTCAGCACTGGCAAGATTAGTTTTCAGAGCCTTATTCTGTATGTGCATGAGGAGGATTACAAGGGAAGTGGTGAAAGTAATGACCTTCTCAGGGATTAGCTTCTACGATTGTATGGTAAATAGCTGTGGTTTTTATGCTTATGGATTGAGATATTCATTGACAGTTTCTGTAAACTAGTGAAATTTATGGATATTTTCAATAACAGGGTGATGACAATAGCAGGATCTGAAAGCCCATTGCTGCCTCTTGACATTACCCACGGTGTTGTGATGTTCAGCCCGGGGAGCCGGATCCTCAGCCTTGCCAGATTTGTTCACAGTGACTCAGTGTTTGTGTGACAAAAAATGTTTCCTTTTGGAACTCCCACTATTTTACAGCTGCATGGTCATGCTTAACACAATGTATTGGATGCATTTGGCCCTTTTTGTTTTTCAAGAGCTACACCTGACTCCTCCCTAGCTGACCTAAAAGCACCAAGTCCTTTTCACTGACATACCACACACAGTGACAGCTACACTTGGTTAAGCTGCCAGAAAACTGAAGTTGCTCGACTGTTCCCACTGAGATTCTCTTCCTTCAACTTTTTTTAATTTATTGTTTCTAAAAAAGTCTTGGTAAGAAGACAGGAACTGCACGTGTGGGGCGATCCAGCCCCATGTGCTGGCTACGACAAGCCCAGTCCCTGCTCTGACTAAATGGTGACTCTTTGGATTGAAAGCTGCTGCTCTGAGGAAGACAGAGCAGAAAATGCTGTGGAGGCTCTTGAAGCCCAAGCCAATATCTTAATACAGAAGGTAACAGGCAGAAAGCCCCTCTGAGTAGCTCAGTATTTCTGAAGACTCTCTAGCTAGCTGACTCTTCCCAAGGAAGCTGAAAATAAATTCACCAGAAACGGTCAGCTGCTTGTCTCTGTGCTTGTAAAATGTAAAACATTTTCTGCTTACCCCGATGGTATCATTTAATTTTGCAGATATATTAGAACCTATTTATTGTGAAAGAGGTTTACTTTGTTTACTTGCTACTTACTCAGAGTAATCTCTATTGTAAAATAACTGGCTAGAAGAGAAAAGGCAGTTTGGTTCATGAGAGAAACATTCCCATGAGGGACAGCATAGCATAAACTTGGTCACTTTGCCTCGAGCAGTTCCAGCTCACTCTGCTTGGGCTCTCCACACAAAGCAAAACACAGTCTCCTGGCAAAGAATTGAGGGTTTACAGCAGCCTATACACATTTTGTTGCACTATTTAATATGTAATTATATTCAACAGAGAAAGATTTCAAAGTCCTAATCACTGACTACCTGAATCATTTCTACTACAGATGCTACATGTTAAGACTTTTCTTGAACAATATTATCTGTCAAGTCTGTTAAGCTATGTGAAATAGTGCCTGGGCTTCTGCTCTCATTTTGTGACAATGGGAAGTGAGATAAGCAGAGAGAAAAAAGAACTGGACCTGGGTGGAGGTTTTTTGGAAGTATAGCACAAAAGTAGTTTTAGACAGGTCCATGTAAGGCAGCAACCAAAACTGATCATGAAGTCTCCACAATCACAGCAATGAGTATTTGCACTCCCAGTGTGCAGTTTCTGAGACTGTCCCTGGACAGCAGCAAGTGCCTGTGGTGCTGTAGGGGGGTAGCCAAACATTATGTAAAGCTGTCACACTGGCAATGGCAGCAATCTCTCTTCAGAGGCACAGAGCACACAGTTCAAGCTGCAAAATTCATTCAGAAAACTCAAAAAACAAGGAGTTTAACCTATGCTGACCTCAGTGTTACTTGAAACAGTTTAAAACCTGGGTTACATTTGCCCTGAAGTTTTGTGGTGGTGGAAACACAAAAAACCTGAGCTCCAGTTTGGTCTGTGCATGCCAGTAATTGGCAAGAAATGGGCTGTCTACCCCTGATCAAGGGAGAGGTGCTGGGACATGCACAGGATATGAATGATGAGTTCTCAAAATGGAAAAGTATTCAGAACTAATCACCCAGGGAACATAACAATCTAAAAAAGCTAATCAGAAAGTCCAGTAGAAATAGATATCTTTCAACAGACATAAAATAATCCCTTTCATGCAGTTGAGCTGAGAAATCTTTATCTCATGTAGATAATGAAAATGCACATGCACTATGATAGACATAGCTCTGCATAGGGCTAGGAATTCCTTTTCTTGTAATTACCTTTTCTCCTCTTTCATTCTTCATTTCTTTAACATAGTCATCCAGTGGACAGTTTCATGAAGACAGCCTGAGGAACAGAGATCTCACTGTTTCCTAAAGAAAAGAGAAAAACAAAGGTTTCTCAGTGTTATATTCACCACAGCAAATACCCAGGTGATTGCACCCACAACCTAACTGCACTGGCTGATTTTAGCAGGAAAAAGGCAAATATACTCTCTATATCCACAAACTGGGAAATAGATAGGAGGATGTTGTGCTTCCAGAAGGCATTAAAAAAGGGGGAAACATTATATGCTTTGGCTTTTCTTTCCTGTTGTTTAAAAGACTTAGCAGAAACCCTTCTTTTTCTTTTAGTGCACTTTAAAAAAGTTTTATTTACCAATGGTTTTGTACCTATTAGAGCTGCTTTTTAAGTCACAGCGACAATTTCCTATTCTAGAAGGAATCTGAACATGGTCTTATGCATTCCAAAATATATCAACGTGAACATAACTTAAAATTAAATAAAATCTGGATTACACTTGTAATCGTAGAAACTTTAAAAACTCTGCATTCTTTTGTATAAACTCATTTACTTGTCTAATCTATCTAATTCAGTAAAAAAACACTCTTTAATATACAGCCATAAGAGTTTCTTTAGCCATACTTATCACAATTTATAATTAGGCAAGCAGTATTTGAAATAGATGCTTTGTCTGACCTTTGCCTTTCAGTGACTTGAAAAAAAAAAGTCAATTATTAAAGCAAATTATTTGAAAGGTAGCATTCAGTTAGACAGAAAACTACCTCTCAGACAAATGGTATCATATATAGTAAGCAAGGTCAGATGAAGACAGGATATTTAAAAATTATATTATTAAAACCAGGTAATAAAAATAATTTTAGAATCAATAAGATCAGAAAAGACCTCCAAGATCATCAGGTTCAAAGAGATTTTATCTTTCTGAACAAATATATATATATAAATAAATGAAGTCAGTGGTAGAACTACAAATGACCTTGCCTTGTCTTTTCTTACAAGGTGGATTCCAGCATCTGTGAACATAAATTTGGAGTTCCCGCTCAGTTTTGGTGGCCAGGACAGCAGTGATGATCAGCTGCAGGAAGACAAAACTGCCAAAGCAGGGAGAGTCCAAGTTTGGTGGAGAATACTGTGCAGTCTCCTAAGCTATTTATGCATCTGACAAACAGAGAAGTACTGGAACAGAATTCCTGCCTCCCAGGCCCATCAGCAGCACGACACCCTGGCCAGACCCCGAGCAAGTGGCAATTGCTCAAAGCATTGTAGCACATTGCTGTTCTCTCACTGAGGACCTAGGACAAGCATTTTTATTTCCTGGAGCCCAAAGGTCTTCAGCAGGATGACATGGTGATGGTTTTACAGGTGAGCACTATCTCACAAGTGCCTGGATACAGACCTGTTCTCAGAGAGCTGCTCACAGGGCTGTAAGTCTGTGTCACCCTCTCTTCCATCAAACCCACACACACTGAAGAGGCCATAAAAT
The DNA here is from genome assembly GCA_013399225.1 of Rhipidura dahli. Taxonomy (NCBI): domain Eukaryota; kingdom Metazoa; phylum Chordata; class Aves; order Passeriformes; family Rhipiduridae; genus Rhipidura; species Rhipidura dahli. The sequence goes on from VXAC01000102.1 coordinate 159,352, forward strand.
CCATTCAGTCTAGGAGACTTGTCTTATCAGCTCACAAGAAATGAAGCTGTGTAGGTCAAATCTTGATTTAAAATTGGATTGAAGTACCTTTGAAATTATAAAATTATGAGAGAGCTGAGCATCATCGTTGTCATTAGCAGCCACCCCTGAAAATGCTCGAGAAACGATGCCAACAGTTCCTTGGAAGGAAGTTAGAGAGATATTTCAATTACCAACTATGTTATGTCATTTAAGTATATACTTAGCTTAATTGTGGTAAAACTTGATAGTATTCTTTTGATTTCATAATTACTAGAAAAACTGAAAAATAAAACACATGTCTTGGGGGACTGGGAATTGGATGTGGTTTATAATCAACAACATTGTTCACAATGACAGATCTGAGTATACAGAAATTATTTCACATTGCAGCACTGGTGCTAACACTTGCTTTTCCACTTGCTTTTCATTACCATTGCAAAGTAGTTTTCCTAGACAGTGCTTATTTTAGTCATGGCAGAAACTAATGAATTTTTCAGACTTGTGTCTGGGTTTTATTATACTCCTATACAATCTTTTATTATACTCCTACAAAATCTGGTTTTTATGTATTGTACTATCAAAGAGTGGGCTGAGTATGCCCTCACTTCCCTCTGAATCTTTTTTACAACTTTATAATTCAGAAATTTAAACTTCTCTTGACCCATTATGAACCACTCACCTCTGAGTCTGGCCTTTCATCTCCCTCTGGGTCACTGTGAAAATTATCAGAGCTCCAGGGGCACACAAAAGCCTCTCTTCTTTGGCCCTGTTGTACTAAACAATGTAAAAACAAGGCTGTAAACAGTCCCACTCTCAAGAGCCTGCAGTGTGGTATGTTTACAGGACAGATTTTAGCAAAGTAAAGAGATGGCTGAGCTAATTCCTTTCAAGCTCACATTTGTATCTCCAGTCTGTAGTAGAACGTAAGCACGACTAAGTTGGTAAGACAAGGGAACTAAATAAGTGATAGGAAAAAGGAAACTCAAATTTCCTCCCTCCACAGAGCTGACATGACTGTGGGTACTCACAGCAGAGGAAACAAGGGGTTTTGTGTGAGCAGCTGTCAGTCTGACATCGTTTTGCCCTTTTTTTAAAACTTGTCCTTTGAAGAGGTATGAGCAGCACTGGGGTGCTTCCCATCCCTGTTAGATCAGAGCTGCTGGAGAACCTCTCCATAAGGAGAATCCTGTGGCTGCCCTGGCACACAGGGAGGAATCCAGCACTGAGAGTATTGATTGGCTTTGTGCTGTCGTGTAGAGGAATGTAAAGAGGTACAAAAATGTGAGAGGGAAACAGAAAGTCTGTCTGGCTGATATAGCAAGGCACCAGCAGCCAACACACTCTGAACCCTACTCCCTGCTTCTTCTACTGCTTTCACTCAGTCACTTCATTTTGCTCCATAGATCAATCCCCTTACTGGAAAAAAGACTGAGAAAGGTGTTTTGTTACCTCTGTGTTCCTGTTGTACCCTGTGTCTGTGGAGTGGGAAGATACTGCAGATGTGATATGTGTGATTGCTTTTGTGGGCACAGGGGTCTCCTGTTACTGATTAGGTGGAGCCAGCTCTTCCTCTGTATGATGAGCACTGAGCAGGCAGATCCCAGCACAAAAGTTGTCTGATATGGAGGTGTGGACAGGGCAGACTTGAGTGAAATACTTTCCGTATGCTCTAAATTTGCTTTTTCTTCCTTGTAGAGATAAGGTTTGATTGAGCACCACTTAATGCAGAGCAGAGGAAGGAAAGATATTGTAGGAAGGCAGACACAGTGGTGAAGAAGAACTTTAGAAAATTAAGTGCAGTTGAAACAGTAAAACTAGTAGAAAATGGAGATTTTCACATGAGTAAAACAATGGGTTTTTTCCCTCTTATCATCTGTTGTTACAGATAAGTACTCCTTACCTACTCCACACTCCCCTTACAGCCTCACATATCTAAGGTCCTGGCTGGCTTTTTTAGCAACACTGAAATAGAAGCAGTGCAAAGGCAATAATGCTGTTATTTGCAAATGCAGTTAAAGCATTTATTGAACTTCAGGGTGGATAATCCTCCTAGCTGAGAGCCACATAATGACTGCTTGAGACATGGACTGTGTGTTTCAGAATACCAGAGGAAAAGCCAGCCATGAGAGTATTTCCCTGGTGAAAGATGAGCACTGCTGTAATAGGTCCAGAGCAGGGTTAGGTACCCAGCAGTGTCCCAGGACAGCTCCAAACAGACAGGGATGTGGCTGAGGAGAGCAGTGGGACACACCTGCTATTGCTTCAGCTTGAAATCTGCCAAATACGTAATAAACATGCAAAAACCTACTGGTCAACTTGTGCAAGCTCTGGGGAGAGGAGTGAAAAATGGGGAATTGTGGAGAATGATTTAAAGGAACATAAAGCAATCCCATGAGAAGCCAAACTTTTACTCTCAGTGTTTATGGCAGTGATCTCCACGTGAACATCAGTGCTGCACTAATTCACAAGAACGATGAATGCCTTACTACAGGTTAAGGTAATGTGGCAACCCAGACAACATTGCAGACCTCAGTTAATTTCAAATTATATAAAAAATTTGGCATCTGCATACTTTAAAACCATACTTCAAGCAGCTCAATAGAAAATTATACCCTGCTTTATAGTAGCATAACCTATAATTTATTTTTCATTAACTTCTCAAGTTCAATTTTGATACTATAAAGCTAAATGCATTTTTAAGCTTTTACTTTCATCAGTCATTCGGTTTTTTTCTGACACGTGGCATATCTTATTCAATGGTATTGGCTGATCTGTTTTTAAATAATATTCTGTTTTCTAGAATACCAGGAGGATTATATTTAGACATCTTTAAAAATGTAGTGACAGCAATTTCAATCAAAAAAATGAGAGGAAAAAATACAATGAATAGCAGCAACTGAAACAAGTTAGAAATAAGGAAGGCAAAAGCAGTACTGGAATACTTTGGTTTCATTCATACTGAAGTTTGTGATGTTGTGGAAGACTTACATGGGCCTTGTATATAAATTAATACTGCAGTAGATCACCATTGCCATCTCCTGGTAAATAAACATATAACTGTATTCTAGATCTTTTTCTAAACAGTCATATATTGCCCAACTGTAGAGAGATTACACCATAAATAGGCAATAAAGGATTTAGAGTATTTATTGCGAAACTACCATTACATTTTTATTCTTTGCTCACATAAGACCTTTATAAGGAACTGCATTACAGTTGATAAATAGTGGTATTTGTTCCAATGCACTCTTTATGCTGAAAAGAAATACTGCTAGTTATGACTCTTTAAATTAAGGTGGGACAATGGGTGTTGCTGTGATTGAAACAAATACCAGCCCTGCTTAAGGAAAAATCCCCATAGCCAAAACAAATATCCACTCAGAGAGAAGGTGTTGGTTCCCACTGTGCTGTGATGGGACTGTGTCAAGGTGGTCACCCAAAGCAGTGTTCAGCAGCACCAAGCCACGGTACCCAGAGACAGTGAGGACAAGGGCAGTGACAACAGCAAGCTGTCATTTCACTTTCTGGTATTTCTAATCCTTTTATTTTGTTACCACTCCCATTGTCCTTCCTGCTGTCATTTCCCATTCCACTCCCTCTCTGCCACAGCTGCTCCTTTTATGTCTTTGTGACCTGCAACCTCCTGACAAACACAGCACATCCTTCCCTGTGGGAAGCGGGGGCAGCAGGCTGGTTCTGGAGCCTGCAGGAGCAGCCCCTCCCAGCAGAACTGTCTGGGTGTCACACCAAAGCCAGCAGACTCTCACCTTCTCCAGCACCCTCACTGCCACACGGGGAAGGAGAATGAGATGTGTCTGCAGCTCATTACCCTTCGGAGCAGAGAGCAGCACTCAGCGTGATGCTGAGCTTTGATAAATCATCCTTTCAATCAAATCAGTAAACAGAGGGAAATGCTGTCTCACTGGCAATAAATCCCAGGCAAGTTCAGCAAGGAGTGACAGATCTGTCAAAAGCCTGTGCCTGGCTCTGTGTGTGCTGCTTTTGCAATGCTTCTTTCTGCACCAGGGAAAGTGAATTTCCTCACCTGGAGCTGCATTGGCTGCTGGCATTGCCAATTAATGTGACAGGGAACAGCCCCTGCAACAAGTGTTTGCTTTTTGCCATGCAAGCCAAAAAAGATGTTTGCAATATTCTGGCTGAAACCAGGGCTGAAGTCTTTCTGATAACACTGAACTTTCTGAAGCCAGGGCTGTATCGTGGAGAGCATCTACTTAAGAGCAGCCTTTGCAGTGGTGACAATTCAGTTTGAATCTTCCAGCTCAGCAGCCACAGAGCCAGGACTGCAGTGGATGGGGTCAGTCACAAACACTGGGAAAAGGAGGATAAATGCAGGCAAGTGCAGTGGCATTTTAGAGCTGCCATAGTGTCAGAAGGAGTAAAGATTAACTGCAGCTCAGCAAGAGCTGTGAAAAGTTGCTGGCTGTGGATACTTGGAAGGAAAAGAGCTTTGGAACAAAAGTGAGAACTGTGTCTTGAGGGACTTTTATTTCTCATCAAACCAGTTCCCTCATGAGAGGACACAGAGTTGGTCTTGGACTCACAGAGGCGTTTAGAAACCAGTTTGTGGCAGGTTGCACTTAATGATCATAATAGCTATTAAAGCCAAAAGGGACTGGAAAACACAAGCTTAATTATTTGACTATCCCAAGGGATCCAGGATCAACACACAATACTAATAGTATCTCCAGTCATTGTTATTAGATTAGGCCTCAAAACTTTTCCCTGAAGAAACACTGTAATTATGTATTTATTAAATTATCTTTATTTGCTTTAGCTTCTCCACTCTTTAGAAAGATGCACACTTTCCATTGCAAAGAAATTCAAAACAAAGTCATCTGATAGAGGAAATGGGTGAAAACAACTGAGCACTGAAAACAGAGGAGTAGAACTCACAGTTTCCTTTGGAATTTACAAGTAAAAAAAAAAAAAAAAAACACCTGTGTTAGGGAAAAATAGAAGACAGATGAAAATTAGAAGCTGAGATGCATTTCCCTTTCTACAGAGAATAGCAGTCAGATCTGCAGCTGAAATGAAATTAAGGACCTGTTCATTCTAAGGGCTTGTGTCTTTTCAAGGAAATCTGGCCTTAAACCAAGATAGAACAAAAATGAGAAAGGAATGCCATTGCCATTGCCCTCTCCATATTAGGCACCAGGTTTCCATAACACATGTGGCAGGATGTGTTTCTGATGCCTCTCATGACCCTGCAGGATCCAAACATGAAAGTCAAAGTGCAGGCTCTTCCCATTCATTCCTCAGTCCACTCCTTACTAAGAAAAAATAGTTTACGATATCAATCCTGGCAGCAACAAACATCCTGGGCAGGGATAGTATGGGTTGCCAAACTTAAGACAAAAACCATGAAGGTTCAATGACTCCAGGGCTATCCAGGCATCAAGAAATGAGAGAAACTCTAGGATCTTTTTGTAATGGTTTTAAGCTCTCAAAATCAGGAGATGGAAAAAACTGTAGGCAAGTTTTTTGCACAACATAAGGGAGGGCTGCAAGACTGACCTCCCCCTTTCTCTTGAGACTGCATTTTCAGTAACTGTGCTTAGAATATTTTCCATAAAGAAAAAGAAGGGGCAGTAAGAGGGGACAGTAACAAAACAATATTTGAAAAACTTGATGAAATACATCTCATTGCTGACTGTCCATCTTATCTTCCTATGCCACATCCAATCTGAGGATTGGGAGTTTACTAACAGCACTGCATCTTTTCCTTAGCATGCACGGGTGGGAAGACAAAGACTCAAGCTTTTACATTCCAAAAGAAGGACTATTTTTAGGATATATAAGTCAGAGGTACATTTGAGAAATGCAGAAAAATGTGTCTTCCTAGAATTGAGTGTACTATCTAACAAGACCTATATAGCAGGATTATACTCCATGGCTTACAAGAGTATTGATCTGTGTGCACTCCTCAGTGGTGTTACATTCATTTTAGCATTGATCTCTTTCATTACACCACTGCATCATGCACTCTCAGTGTCATCTCAGTGCTCCTCCAAAATCTGACTGTCTTCTGTTGCTGTCAAGATGTACAGATGCATTGTGCAGCTTCCAATTCAAAACAACAATTGCAAAGTGCTTATTCATACACAGACACCCCCCTACCTTTTAATATAATACTATGGACCTACCATCCCTTAATCCCCCAAAACAAGTTAAATACAGGATGAAGAAGACATTGGCAAGTGCTTTTTCTTCAAAGATTTTTTTACTCTGTGCATTGTTTGTGTTACCTTTCACAGAAGCTTGAAAACACCATTTCTTTTCCTCACGGCTCCTTTCTGTTCCATTTGGAAAACATTGATTTTGCTTCCCCCTGTGATTCTTATGCAGCACAAGTAAACATGGCTCTGTTTAATATACGTCCAAGTCTGTGCAATGCCATCAAATTCACTGTAGCTCTGGGAGAGAAACCAATCCCTTTGTTGGCTTCTAGCTTGGCTACAATACAAAATACCACAATTCTTGCATGTCCAGAGAGGTTACTGATTTGGTTAATTTGCTTATGCATGCTTTATTCTTCAAAGCACATGACTGGGCACCAGGAATTCATAAATTCTGATGTCAACTCTATAACACACAGTTGCAATTATGAAGAGACAGGGATACATGGATCAAAAGCTCATGGCACAAAATGTTGTGCAAATACATGAGCAAAAAGCCTTCTTTCCTCATGGTTTACCAAAATAATCTAACATTATCTTGAGTTTATCACTTAAGCTTCTGCACCAGGTTTTATTTTACTGCACTCCTGGTGTAAGTTAGGGATGAGTCTGTTGTCTTCAGGCTAGTAAATATGAGGACAAAAACCTACTACAACTCCCTGCAGGAATTGTCTCCTTCCCTGCTGAGTGTATGTGCTGTTTTGCCAGTTTCCACCATATTCTGTAATTCTGGGCAAAAATGTCTTATCTTGCATCCATCTAATTATGCCAGCCTGGGGAGCAAGTGCATGGTATCTCAACTTTTGTACCTTAACTACTACACAGTAATAACCCTGGACTTCACTGTGTGATGTCTGTGCCCTGTCCTTCACACCTTTGAAATTGGTATCATATTTATCTGTCTGAGTGGAGAAAAACACCTTGTTCTTCCCTTGCATGCATGTTTCAACAGATGAGCACAAGCTGGGAAAAACACCTAATTTTTTAATCTTCATTATTTCCAAGTTTTTTCTCTATCAATTCCCCTTTTCTGGCTTCACACAGCTCTTGATTTTTCTTGTCAGTGTTCCACTGTCAACCTATGTTCTTGTAGCCTTTTTCCTACTTTAGCAGTAATGCCATATTTTATTGCTGCAAGTATAACCCTCAGGACTTTAGCTACTGCACCACAGACCCCAATCCAGTGTTTAAAGATGGGAAACTTTCCAAGAACATCCTTAGGCACTGGCACAGGATCAGACACTATGTGCAAGGATGGATTTCTCATACCCCTAGGTTAACTTCTGAAAGAAAAGGCTCTATCCAGAGGGAGAGTTACTTACCAATGTAATATTTTATGCATTGAGCTCCAGAGTGTTACAAGATGACTTTAAGTATCACAGCAGACAGAGTAATTTCACATAATGAGTTAGTTCTTTAAACTGTTACCTCACTTAACACTGAACCAATTAATCAGGAGAAGAAAAAAAATTTTAAAAAGTACTGCTGCTTGTGCACTGCTGTACCACAATGCATTACTGCTCCCAGCTTAAAGTCCTTTTCTTACAAAGATTAGATCTCAAAACCCAGGGCACTTTTACTTTCTTGCACTGCCCTTTTCTAATTGCTCACAATAGGAGCTGACAGGCAAGCAGTCAGGGAGACATTGTTTTCACAGAAATTGCATATAAAAGAATCAGCAGCTGTGTAAATACATCATTTTTAGAAAGGGGACCATGCCTTAAAAGTAGGGAGATGTAATACTGTTCTTAAATTATAATATCAACAACAAAAAAACTGTTTCATTATCACCAGTCACTGCTGTGGGCACAGGCTGGCCAGAGGAAACATCATCCTGAGCAAAAGAAAACAGGCTGGATCCAAAACTACTGCTTTTTTATACAGTCAGTGGCATTTAAAGGATTCATTCAATATTTTCTTATTTATTTGGAAAATACTTGAAAAACCATCCTGTGTAGGGACTGAGACTTGTTCTGGCTGCTGTGGTCAGTGGTCAGATACTGGGGCTGTGAATGCCAACCTTATGGCAGTCAACTTATTCCTGTCCCTTGGATAGGAAAGCATCATCTTCTCTATGTTGTGTCATAAAGGTGGGGTAACTGGGGAGGAGAAGAAAGGGAATGTCATTTCACAAATGACTCAGTTACAGTTGTTCTTCTCCTCCCACTTATTTCACTGAATATCTGACAATCAAGAAAGGTACAATTATCTAAAGTGAAGAAACTGCAATATTAACAGAAATGATATTTTACCACAGAGATTAAGCATGGAATTTCAAGAGCTCATTTGTCAATGTGTTGCTTACATGTTACAGGTAATCTCTGAAAATCAGTCGAGTTGTACTGCTGGGAAAGACAGTGATTAATGAGATCCTGCCTCTGAGGGAGATATTTCAGGTGAAAAGAAACAAAAGTAGAATAGACAAGTGGCAAGGGCCAATGAGAAACTCAATTGTAACCACCATGAACTAATTCACAGGGGGGTTATAGGGCTATGTGAGATGCAGAAAAAATGTTTGGGGATTTTGTGCCCTTTTATTTTGGAATAGAGAAAGAAAGGGGCTGGTTTACATGGTTGCCATAGTAATGTAAACTGTTATTTAAAATACTTAAATATACTTAAAATATTTCTAATGCTGGGATAAATTGCACCGTTCTAAGGAGCATTGTGCTGTGCAAAGAGGTCCTGCCTTTCTCACTGCCCTTTGAAAGTTTTAGGAAGAAGTTTTTAGTTTAGAAGTTTTGCTGAAGAAATGTAACCACCTCTCTTTCTTCAGCCCACAGCTTGTCTCTGTTTATGTCTCAACTTTTCTGCACTCCTTTCAATTTGTATTCTTCCTTAATTTTACTTTTAATACCTCTTGTCCTCCATCTTAATCCATGGGTGTTTTATGTCCCTTGATTCCACTATTCTCTTCCAGTTTCATCAGGAAAACTTTTCCTTTACTTTTACAGCCCTCCACACTCTGACATCAGAATGACTTTCAAAAAGTAATTCATTAGCAGCTCTCATAACAATAACTTTCAGTCAAGAATGACTAATTGTAAAGGATTGCCTTGATGGACACAGCAATCCCCTGCACATCCAGAATCAGTGGCTGGTGCAGTGAAACCCCAACCCAGTGTTCAGATATGTGACACTCTGTTATAACAGATACTTAAATAATATTAATTTACTAATTTCCTAATCTTCCACTCCAGCATTCAGTCAGATAAGCTCCTGACAGAAGATAGGCACATTCAGATGAAAGGATGAGGGAAATGGGGACTGTAAAGGCAGAATGAAGTGTAAAATGAAACTTTCAACACTTCCAAAATACCCTCCCTCAAAGGCACTGTTGCTCTTGGCTGCTCTGCCCTCCACACTGTCCCAGGCTGTTAAATTTCACCCAGATATCACTACTATAACCCCAAAAATTTTAGTTAGCCAGAAGTATTTTAAACTGTGGGAGATTATCCTACATCCATTAGCTCTGAGATGATTATGCAATAGATGGAAGCTGAGATATACTCAGATTACCCAAAAAGACAAGCAGCACTGCAGAAAAATGTGGAATAATGCAAAGGCTGCAGCTACCAGGAGAAAATGGAAAGATCTTTCCTTTTCCCAAAAACAGAAGTCTGGTCTTTCTTTACTTAGTTGGTTACATGTGTGTAAATGAGAAGACAAGTCAAATTATTGGAATTTCCTAGTTATATACCATTAAAAAAAGGAAGCACTTAATCCCATGATAACTACATCCCATCCCTTTGTTTCTTACCTCTCCCCTCCCACTTGGAGTGGTGCAGCACAGCTCAAAATTCAGCTGTGTGCTGAGGCAGCAAGGGGACAGGCACACACCCACACATGGCATGGTCACAGTATCAGGTGCTCAGATTCTTTACCTCCAGTGCTGCAGGAAGCAGAGCTTGTTTGGAGAAGGGATTAAAACCAAAGTAAGGATAACATTACAGTGCCCACTGCTCCTGCTATTTTTAATGTGTCATTTTCATTATAAACTCATATTTCCTGGTTTTATAGTTCAGTCATAAAAAAATTGCTGAAAGCTAAATATTAGTAAGCATCTCTGCTTACCAAAAACATGAAGAATTCACACAGTTCAGTGAGAGAGAGGGAGTCTCAGATTCTGCTTATTCCAGTGGGAAAGTGATTCCAGCATGACCTGGACCATATCAACACAGAGGCTTTGTCAGAAACTTTGCATAATATGGCAGAAAAATGTGGCCACACTCTAAAGCCACAGGCACAGTTCAGTGGAATGCATGGGACTAATTCAGAATGTCAGACTTCTCCCCTGATGTCTGGGATCCTTGCTCTTTGCCTTGGATCTATTTTGAAGCACTAAAATAATTGTATAACTCACTGGTGCTACCCAGAATAGACCCCCAGCTGTTTGATGAGGACAGAAATACTCAGCTCTGGTATCCTGATGCTCTTTAACAGCCCTGGTCGAGCCCAAAGCAGCAGCCAGGCAAACCAACAGAGCTCTGCCTCCAAACTTTCCTATATCAGCTCCCTGAGATGCTTCTTGCTGCACACAGAGCAGCTCTGGGATGTGGGTATTCCATGTGAACCAAGAGGTGAGGAATGAGCAACATTATCAAAGTGCTAAGGACTCTCATATGAAAGTATCAAGCTTCATTAAAAAGCTGGACACAGATGGAATGGCTTCCACTTTTTTTTTTTTCCCCAGAGGATGATACCTGTAAAAATCAGTTTGAAAATGTTGCCCCATATATATAGCAATCATATATAAATATATGTGACCAGTGTGGCCTTCTTGTGACATCCACGCTGTACTGCAAGGAAAATTGTGAAATGAAAAAAATAGTGCATAGGAGAATAAACTGAAAGACAGAACTAAAGAGTATCAACATCTCACACCCATTCCCTCTCATCCCTTACAACTCAGTGATCTCACCTGCATGAGCAGCTCTCATAAAGTTAACATTCTTAAGACAGAATTATTTTAGATGATCTATTTTTATACGCTGCTTTTAAATGCAAAATTGGAATTAATTGATAAAAAACAAAACAAGCATTTACTAAGAAAAATATTATTGTTCAAAAAATACAGACTATCGTTTCAACCCAAACTCTGCCTCCTTAGAGATCTAAGTGGTGTATACAAGGTTTTGTTGTGTGATGCAGTGGTTACCATGGTAATTTATATTTTTTTTTTTAATTTAGTGAAGACTGTGCAGTGAAAAACATAAATAGCCTGAGCCCCTGGCAGGGTAAATTGTACAATGGCATTCTAGAATGAATTCACATGGCTTTTTCTTTTTCTTTTTCTTTTTCTTTTTTCCTGAAAACATATATTAGAGACTAATAATTCTTTGTGAAGAAAAATACTTCACTTTTCCTAAGACTGCAATTATATTTGATTATAATTTTTAACTGTACTCACTCCAGGATGATACTAAATTGTATAGCCCTTCATGTGCCCATTATCCATGGTTCCTCAAAGACAGTGATCCAAGCTGGTGGTGGTGGGAGAGTTTCCTGGAGTGCTACCTGGTTAAAAGGGTTTTAAGTTTTGCAGGAACACCACCAGAGAGATTTATAATACACCATCAGAGAGATTTATATTTGCTATCCAAAACAAAAATGTGTCCTGGAATAATTGAGTTGCAGACCTGTGGAGAACTCATATATGTATATAGATGTTTGTATATGACAGCCTGTAAGCCAGCAAATTCATTTGCACCTTGTTTAGGAATAGAAAGGCAATATTTTTAAACCTAAAATTTTTGTTTGCCAGAATTGTTTGGTAGCAGAAGTGTTATACAGGACCTGACCAAAACTACAGGCAGTGTAATATCTTTTCTCCAGCAACGGGTGAAACTTGCAGTCAGGGAAGACTCCAGGAACAAGGCAGAGAGATGAAATACATCACCTGTGTGCTCCCCCATTCTCCAGTCCTTTGCAGTTCACAGACATGCAGGGCCAGACATAGTTTCAGCAGTCTCAGTGGATTCATTTTCCATGAGTTTGTCCTTGAATTCCAGTGACCTTTTGCTTTCCACAGCATCCTGGGGCAAAAAGTCAAAGTTACCAAGGCCGAGTTGTCTCAACAGCAGTCATCACTGTATTGTATAAATATAATGCTCATGCTGTATTGTATAATATAATTCTAAGGCTAAATGTCTAATTTTGCTAATGATTCTGTGCCCAGAAATAATGTGTGACATACAGTTAAAGATAGGTTTAAAATGCTTGAGTGAGATGAACAGAGGGAGTGTGTAAAAGGGCATTTTTAGTCCTGTGGATTTTGGAGCTGCTTCTCCAGAGTACCAGCTCTGGCATCTCACCAGCTCACTTCTGGAAGAACGTGGAAAGATTCCTCTCAACAAAGCTGGAACTGCTCTTTCTCCAGTGCTCCTGCAGAGCTCTCATGGGCAGAGGTTCCTACTTGGAACTTTGCAGTGAAAGAATATTGTCTCATATCCTGGTTTGCCTTCTGCTGGGCAGACGTCTGGCTTCCCCAGAATGATTTTATACTCATTAGGAGGAATCTGGCAAAGCAACAAATGTTTAAAAAGCCAACAAAAGTCATATTCCTGGAGGAATCTCTCATAATCATTTCCCACTGAGTCCTTCACATATCTTTTCACCCAGTACAAATTAGTGTAGCTGTTGATAAAAGGAAGTGGTGCCAGTTAGAACCACTTGAAAATCTAACACCTTCCAAATTCACAATAGGGTATGTTTATTAAACAATTTGAAAGTAAGAGGTCTTTTTATACTAAATAGCTGAATTTCTATGCAAGCCATGTGAAATACTGGAATACAGGAAATTTTTTTTTGTCTTCATAGAGTCTTTCTCCCTCATGAGTATGAAAGAAAATTTTTTTAGGAAATGTACCAGCAAAGGAAAACTAAACATCCCCTTTTTTATGAGTAGAATAACACATTCCTTCCAACTGTCCTTATTAATTTACAAACAGCTATGATCCAGGGTTGTTCTGGTCATTCAAATTTATGATCAGAATAAAATTATTCTCAATAGAGAGAAAAAAAATACCTCTTCTCTAAAGCTTCATAACAAGTGATAAGCATTCACTGGACCATAATTACATTTTTCTATTTTTCCTATGCTGTTTCAGGTTTCATTTTTTTTTAATATCACCATTTTAATTAAGCTTTAATTTTCACAGCACTAAACTAAATTAAAAGGATCTTTATAGTGTTGCTTTGGTAACTAACAGAAGGGGTAAAATTACCTAATCTGTTTGTTCACCATGTTGCAGCTGTAAACATCCCAGTTATGGTCTTTAATTTGTGCATTTTCATTAGGAAAAAAAAGAAAAACTCATGTGACACCAAAAGCCGTTCTCACTGCTGGAACAGTCCTCTAGCAGGATCTCACTGTGATTGTTATGGACAAACTTGTAGTTGGGAACTCTTTGCTCCAAGAGATTAAATACGAGCTAATTAGGCAAGACACAAAGCAGGCAGAGACAAGTGAAAGCAGCAGCACCCATCACAGAAATTCCCACCTCCTTGCCCTTCTGTCTGGTCCCCTTTATTTCCTTCAAAAATCTGCAACACATTAAAAGTGAAACATGAAACTTCTTATGATGTTCCCACTGTTTCCTGCAGATCATTAACAACAAATCTTCAGAGCACACATGCCATGTACCTGCCATGTCACTGTCCCATTTTATATCTCTGTAAAATACCAAACAACAAATTGAGTTGTCCAAGACTATCAGCAAAACACAATCCTACATCATAGCACTCTAACAGAAACATGCTGAAGGCATGAAAGTACACTTGACCTTGAAAAGCCTGTACATCTTGAGTTGTGGAATAGGTAAGAGAAAGGGGAAGAGAACTGTTAGATCTTTCTTTTAAAGCTGAGATACCACAGATCAAAACAAGAGCAAGTTCTTGTTATTGCCTAACAGAAAAAAAATATTTCTTAATATTACTTTAAAAAATTAATAGTTTTATATTATTTCAAAGTTCTATATGTCTGTTTCTCTTCTTGAACCTTTTTCTGTTTGATTGCTTCACTCTCAGTAAGGGACTGATGCTCATTTCCATTAAAACAACCCTACAGATACTGGCTACAGTGGCCTGAAAATGCAGTTTAACCTCAACTTTGAGAACCCTCTAGACTGAGGGTGAGTGAAGAGCTTTCCCATTCCACCAAAAGGAAGAGCCAATGTGTATCAGCATCACCCAAAGACACAGCAGGACCTTCCACCTCTGTGCAGAAGAGCCTTCCTGACCCCAGGAAACAAACCAGCACAGATGCAAAGCCTTTTTCATTACAAATCATCCCTCCAGTACTCTTTTGCTATGAACTGTGTTTCTCAACTCAGTAGGATTGTAGAGAGACTGGATTATTTACAAAGCAGTACAGGCAAGGCCCTGGCACAGGCTGCCCAGAGAAGCTGTGGCTGCCCCATCCCTGGAAGTGTCCATGGCCAGGCTGGATGGGGTTTGGAGCAAGCTGGGATAGGGGAAGGTGTCCCTGCCCATGGGTGGGAACTGAATGATCTCCAAGGTCCTTTCAAACCCATTCCATGGTTCTGTGAATACAGAAAACTCTTGTGCCTACACAGTTGATTCCCAGCAGCTTCACCTCTCTCATGCAGAGATTGACTTCAGAGCTATTTTTCCCTTCAATTTGGCTATCCATGTGCATTTTCCAGTGTTCTCAATGAAGCACTTAGAGCCTCAAGTCCATCTTCATCGGTAGCAGCGAGGTCAAATGTTGAAAGTTTTGTTGGTTTTGTTTTATTTATTTTAAAGAAAATAATTTAGCAAAAAGGGTTTAATGTGTGCAGAACTCTACAACAGAGCTGTCCTACAGGTCTGACTGCAACTTGGTTTGAATTTTCAATTTATTTTCAATTTTCAGCTAAATAAACACAAAACATGAAAGCAAATAAAACTAAGGCAGATAATAAAGTGCTGTCAAGCTGTGATAAAGTCAGTCTTCACCAAAGATCCATCTTCTCCCACTGAGAGATCCTAAATTTGAGGCTGAACTAAGAATGACAGAACAGGCAGCACTGAAAATCAAAAGTTTTCACTTGGTAAGATTTCTTTGTTTTCTGATTTTGATGGACAACAAAACGGTTGGAAGTTACAACTCATTTAGAAACATGAGAAAAATGACAAAAAATAGAAGGTACCAAATAAAAAAAAGCAAGAACTGTCAACCACTGAATATATAAGGAGGACAAAAATGACATTTTATTTTGCATCACCTTTTCTATGTCCTGGAAAAACCTTTTTTCTCAAGTCATGTGTGTAAGATATCTTTGGTCTTTCTTCAGTAAACCATAGAAAAACAGATTCTTAAAGCAAGCTTAAATGTAAGTCTCATAGCAATTAAATATGACTAATTATGAAATAGAAGTTCCATCATTTGCTATTCACTGAAAGAACTTCTCCCCAGAATATTTTACCCAACATATCCTTCTCAGAATCATGTAAACAGATGAGCTGTATTGATCTCACTATGCCTGAAACTTTTTCTTATATAATGCCTTTTACCCCCCAGGAATGGTTGAATGCAAGGAATATTTAAGTAGCACTTAAGGAAAATTAAACTGCTCCGTTCAACATACAAAATATTTCAAAATACTACCTGTGTCTGTAATCATGCCATTGGCTGTTTGCTGATTGCTAATTGCTGCCATCATTTTCATCACACAGGAAACAAATGCCCCTGTAAGTGCCCTGTGAACACTGCAAGAATGATCTCAATGCATCAGGGTAAAGCAGCTGCCAGAAATCCGTCAGATCAGTGCTGAGAGTGCAGTCAAGCTTCTTGTGTTCTCTCAGCAAATACAATTATTTAGAACCTAGGGGTGCTTCCATGTCTCCTCGCTGCTGCTTCTATTGTGTAAACAGAAAATGAAACCCTCCCTGAGCAGGGACCAGGCTGCAGGCTGAGGGCAATATGTTAACACACGAGGAATGTGCTTTCCATAGGGAATCTAAGGAGCATTTCATAGGTTTTAATATAATCCAAGAACCGTGAGAGCAACTGTGGCCACAGCTGGGTTCCACCTGTTTGCCTCTCTGACAGATGTTCAGGGCTCTTGAACCCCTCAGTTAAATACCAGCTGTACCTCAGACAGGGAACAGACCACATTTATTGCCAGGCTGCAGGAATTGCCTGCCCTGTCAGCCTGCTTCTTGCAGCAACCTGCCTCAGAGAAGCATCCAGAGCATCCCAAAGCATCCAGAGAAGCATCCAGACCACTCCCCAAAGCCTTCCCACCAGAGCAAATGCACATCCACTGGGCTCCAGCAAAGATTCCTTCGTGGAGCCTGGCTCTCCCTGACTCAGGAGCAGAGAAACACATTTATCCATGCCAGCCACAGCCTGACATGAATTTACTCCCCAGCAGAGCTAAATTCGAGGCTCTGTGCTCATTGGGAGTTACTCCTCCTCACATGCAGCACTCTCATCATCAGACCCGTGCAATGGACTAGATCAAGAATCAAATCTAGCTGAAAAATGACCAGAAGACAAGTCCTCAGCAGGACCCTCTCCCCACCCTATTCGCCATCTGAACAGAAAGGACAGCACAGGCTAAAAGCAGCTGAAAAGCCAAGGCACAACAAGTAAATGTTTAAGTGCTGCCTCAGCTAAAGCAGCTCTCCAAATATTTCTTCTGTAGCAAAATCCCAATAATTAGAGTTGCCTAAAAAAGACAGAAAACTGACACTGGCACAGGTCTTGTATGCAGAAGATTATCTCTTCTGTAATATACACTGTTATTCTGCAGAATTTACTTGGGATTTAAAAATAGCAATGTATAGAAAAAGTGAGATTTCATATTAATGTTTGACAGCTAGTCTGTACAGGGAAAGGTTTTCTTTTTAATGAATGTCACCTTTTTTTTATACCTATTCCCCTAAAACTTGCAAAAAACAAAGTATGCATTTAATACAGTGAGCACTATTTATGACTTTATCCCTAATGTTAATCTTATATATCTGATTATTTATTTTTCAATAATAGAAGAAAATTACTTTGTCAATTATATTGCTTTTCCTATGCTGAAATATTAGAGACTAAAAGGCAAATTCAAGAGAATCCCATTCCAAAGATACACTGCATACTGGTATATAACAAGCACTTCTAGACCATGACCAGGAAAAACATTCTCTAAAAGAAACTAGGTGGTAGTCTGGACAAATTTTGGCTATTTGAAATCTGTTCTGCTTTTGCTGCATATTCCTAAGCACATCATTTGTGCTTCTGTGAGTTTAGGCCTCATTTTCTTCTTCTACCATTTTCTTTGTAACATATATTTGTTTATTTTTAGCTTTGGTAAAGTCCCTCAACACCATGTTTTCATAATCTCTCTCCTTCCAGCTGCTGTATTGCTGGGGAGGAACTATTAGAAACTCATCCATAAGAGTTCGGTCTCAGACAACTGTTCCATAGATGTGATACTTTGCTTAGAAAATTATAATGTGATTTTCTTTGGAAATATATTTCTTCTTTGAGGTAATTGTCAGGAATGTAAGATGGTCAAAGAGCTCTCCCTTATATTTAAATAGGTCCCAGGCAGAATCACAGATTATTTTGTTGTTGCTGCAGTTATTGTTTTTGCAGTAAAGACAGAACCATCTGTTCCTTTGAAGAGGTGCCAAATCAGTTGAAAATAATTCATTCAGGTATTCAGTGAACCACAAGGGCTGATGGTTTAAGGATTCTGAAAGGTTTCAGCAGGGAACAGCAGATGCACTTTGCCCAGTTTGCATTAGCTTTTATTTAAACAGTGGGCTCTAGGTGGGTCAGGAAAGCACTAAGTGGGCACAAGAGAGTTCTCATTCTGTCTATCTCCTTCCTGTATCAAACCTGCTTTAATAAGAGTCAGCAGTTACACATCATGTGAACATGATCAGCTCACACTATCCAAAGGGTAATTATAAATAATGGCAACAACTCTGGTGTAGTCTTGCATATCAAAATCTACCAAATGGCCAGGACATGTCTGGCTCACAGTTGGTTTTCGCCCCCAGTTTGTGCTCCTGTGGCACAGCTCTGCCCTGGTGACCATGTCTGGTGTGAGTATCAGTAGCAAATATCTCACTGATGGGCACTTGGGCACAGCAAGGGCAGGGCATCATGGGCAGCAGGAGCAAAGAAGAGGAGGGAAGGACTATTTGCAACCAATCTGTGACTCTGGACAAGATGATGATTTGCTTGACAAGGCTCTGATAACACAGACCAGCAGCAAATGAACATAAAAATATTCCAAGGACCTCCTGAGCCCTTAACTGCTCCTATTTGCAATGGTTTCCTGATGAAACAATTGGCAAGTTAATAGTAGCTGGTGTCTGAGAGAGGATAATTTCTGAAGCATTTTCTACTGTGGGTTTTATAATGATGAAGAATTGTCTGCATGAATTTATAACTGAGCGGGTTAATTAAACATTACCCCTGGGCATTTGAACATTGAAGAATGTGTCTCTATTCTGAAAGGAACACTTAATCCTCCTCAGTTTGATGCATTCCCGGTATTATTTACTAACAAAGTTTAGTTTATTTATTGCTAGAATTATTTATTATAAGCATTGTGGGGGAAAAAATGCAGTGGTTTAATAAGGTTTAGATTTTTCGCTTTTCAAACTCATTGGGATGGTAAATTTCAAATAATGAAAACCTGTGCTGGAGCCTTCTTCTTTCCTGTAAAATATTGGAAACAACTGAACACAAACATGACTGATATTAAGCATTGTTTAAAGAAATTATGAAAAAAATAAGTAATATATTAAACCACTGTGTAACACCTTCCAAAGCTGTGACAATTGAACATTCATTACAATCTTGTTAAATAGCTATTCTATCAGTAGTTCTAGCACCACTATGCAGGACCTTAATTAGGTGATGTTTCCTTCATGCTTTATTTATTAGGTTTTCAAGCCAAAATAATAATAAAAAAAAAGATTTGCAGCTCTAATAAAGTACCACCACTGCCATATCTCTTTCATATATTAGTAATTTGTTAGTTAATATGAACCTGCATTTTCTATATTTTGCTCATGATAGATGTGCCAAACACAACAACAGAGAGCAAACCAAAATATTTACAATACACTATAATTTCCTTTGAAGCCTAATGTCATAATTAAGAAACAACTAAGTTTATGAAGCAGCTTTGCACATTTGCAGGTCATGTGGATGTGTGGCTGACAGAAATGACAATCTTTTTAAGAGCTTTTATCAGTCACAGTGTTGAAACACTATAGTTATGAAAAAAATTTTCACATATTTTTGAAAGATAAGTTTATTTTGAGGGGTCCTTTGTCTCATGATTTTTTAGAGACAAATAACTTTCTGTCCTGGGTAGGGAACAGCTTTAAGTCTACACCAAACAACAAAATTCTCACTTCAGACACTGATTAATCAGATTTTGAAGCTAAAGCCTGTCCCTAATCGAGAATACACTCAATTTATTCTCTCCACACTTTAAACTATTCTTTCCTAATTTAAAAAAAAAAAAAAAAACCCTCAAGCTCTCTCTAGACATATTTTTATCTTTAAATAGACACATGTGGTTTGTATTGTGTGAAATAATCCTGTCAGATACAGATGAGAAGGAAGGAGACATCAGAAAGGCAGGATGGATTCAATCGATCCCACTGTGCCATGGGGAGGTGCTGCCAAGAGCCCCATGCTCCCCACAGAGAGCTGCTTTAGGAATTCTGTCCTGGGGCTTTAGCAAGGCTTTTCTTTCCCAGATATGGGACCAGCATGTCTTGTACTCTGCCTCACTCAGCTGGCCTGTCTGTGCTGAATACCCACCTCTTTTTGTTATGTTACTGCTCTTCCTACAGCTGGAGACCTCCTGTTCACCCAAGATACCCATCACCCAGCATGGGAGGCAAAAGGGAAAAAGATAAATGGTGCTTATCACACTAATCTTGAAACAAGTCAAGATGCCCAGGTGCTGATAGCAAGCATGCTGCACACAGTGGGTAAGTGTCCTGCAGCTGTAAAATAAAGCAAGTTAAATAAGCTGGCCAACACAAAAGCTCGGGACTTGCCAAAAAAGTGGCTGTACTAATGCAGAATTTGGCACTGTTTTAGGACTGGTGGCTTTAGGAAGCACTGGTTTGTTGGCAGCAAATTTCTGCAACCCTTCAGGATTCTTGTGACAGGAAGCTTTCTGCAAAAAAACATATTATTTCCTGCCTGATACCAAAAGAATAAAGAAAAGAGGAGCAATGTATATGTTATGTATATAAAATGAGTCTGTGCTCAAATATGGGTCTTGTCTCTGGCCTAAAGTGAGCATCACCACTGCTGAGATTATGATCCCTCAGCAACCCTACAAAAAAGACATACTTGAAGGTGTTTATATAACCAACCATTACTGAACATTATTCAAAAATAACTGCTTTGATGGCATAGGACTTATTTGTAAAGAGTCCAAGCCTTCTGCAGTGCAGCTATGATGGAGGGGTTATGGTGCTTTAACTTAAAATTCTGTAAGTCATTATGAGCCTCTTAACAGCAGATGGATTCCGTTCTGAACCACATCAAATTCCAGTTAAATAAGGTTGTCAGTGACGCAATTTTCTAGTTGGATGTAGCAAGCAATTGGCCAGAATCAGAGAGTAAACTGAAACTAAATGCCCGTTAAAATACCTAGAACAGCAAATGCTTTAATCAGGCAGCTCTCATTAATAGAAAACAGTGATCCCTACTAAGCTGCAGTATTTGTCCTGCATTCCTGTACTCTGGAAGTACAGAATGCTTGCATCTTTATGTGTATTAATTGGACTCCTCTATTCATACTAATGCAAGGAAAATGTGCACACACCCGTCGGCAGAGCTTTTTAACTGAGTAGATAATTGCGCCACGGGGAAGAAGTTCATCTTGTAATTTGTGCCAGTTGCACTTACACAGAACTCCGGCGGTCCTGGAGTAGCAATGAGACCAATCATCACTGATAAAATAATTCTGCTTGTAGAGTGCAAGCAAATACTCAAAGCAGAAATCTAATCAGCCTTTCTTGGTAGGTACATTATCTTCACGTGCCTTGGGAGGTCTTAAAACAAGGTCATTGAAAATCCATGCCCTTGGAGAAGGGGTTCACAGGAAAAACTTCTGAGCAAAGGAGAACGCCTGCAGACAAGGTGCAGCCAGAGCCAGTGAGATATTCTGCCGCAATACAAAAAGCAGAGCCGTGGTACAGACCCCACATGGATTTAAGAGGATGTTGCACAGCCATATGCTGCACAAATGTTCAGAAAAGACATTCATCCTCCCCCAGCACAGAAGGGAGCGGGGTAGCGCAGCAGCTTCTCCCACGGATGCAGGGAGGCAAGTGGGCACGTACGGAGGGAACAGTGCTGCACTTTCCAAAGAGCACTCAGGTTGGTTAAGCTTTGTTGGAAATGCAGAGATAAAACAGAAGGAGAAATTAATCTTATGTGCTTTAATTTCTTACTATTTTCTCTTTTTGCCAGAAGCTGAATCAGTGTAATAGCAAGCTTCGCTTATCTGCTTCTAGAACAAAATGCCAAAACATAGGGGTTTAGCCTTTATGAAGTTGCTGTCCTGCATTCTAAAACACTTCCAAAGCCCTTTCTTTTGCTAGCCGTTACCTGTTCTGAGTCGACCTCTATATTTCACAATTGCAATTCAAAAAAATATTATTTAATTAACGTCCTTCGTTTGTATTCACAGTAACTCCCATTTGTATGCGCACAACTCACTCAGTCTGTGGTCTATAGCTAGCAAATAACACCACTTAACAGCTGTTAAATAGGGTAATCACCTGTTGTTATCCACAGGTAGCTTTAATTCAAATGCTAATTGCTCTCAGTGCTCTACTTACAAACCTGCCCCAATGTCAGCTGCTGTCGGTGCCTCACCAGATGGATGGGAGCCTTTGCATGGATGGCGCTGTCCCTCTGCAGGAGAAAGGTCTGAGTTATAAAAAATCTTGCTACCCTACAGTGCCATGAAGAAAAAAAAAATAAAACGGCACAAAAATGAAACAGTGAAGGTCTTCCAGAGAGCAAGAATTGCAGCAAAAAGCATTGAATCGAGAAGATGAAGAAAAGGAGTTCAAACAGGACATTAAACATTGTATGAGCCTATTTACAACAACAACTACTACAAATTAACATTCGCCATTACTAAACTCAGTTTGATAAAATTCAGAAACAGCTGTTGCAGATGTATGCCAGGGTCAGCCTAAACTGATAGGAAATGAGAGCTAAACTGCTTGAACAGGTCAGGTGTTAGTAAAAATCCCACTGGAAAAGTAAAATTTCTAGCCTGATACGGGTAATTTTTTTTTCCCCAAGATGTAATTCTTCACTAAAAAGATTTTATTATTTTTCTCCCTTTGGTAAAAATGCCTCAAAACTGAACTATTACTTACTCCTCCTAGCAAGAAGCTTCATATTATTTTTTTTCTAAAAGATCTCCAATTCACCCAAGCTCTCTGGAGGCACAGTTTCATGTTGTGCCTAATTTCATCCAACTGTGTGTCACTGCCAAAAGTGATGGTTTAATTCTGTCTCCTTTCCCCTCTTAACTCCACTGACGTGTTGCTCACCCTTTGCTCACATCAGATTTATCCATTCCCTCTGTTTCTGGAGTATGACTCACTGATCCAATGGGAAAGTAATTTATCTGGAGGGGAGATGTACATGTGAGAGGCCCCACTTAGATGGGATTAAGGCTGGTGTGGAGCAGTGCCCTGAATTGTCCTGTGTTCCTTGCTGCTGTACAGTGCAGTTCCTGCCTGCACAGCTGCAGGTTTTATTTTGGACCCCCTGACTGTACAAGGGCCATTCATCCCACGGTGCTGTTGGATTTTCATACTGCACTGGATGATTTTCCTGTCCTGCTCTCCAAAGGGCTCCTTTTTTTATAGGTGAACAAAGACATCCATCAGTGGCCCAAGAGCAGAAGCTCCTTGCTCAGTTCCTACCCTTTGTTCTGCTCAACTCAGATAATTCTGCTGGGAGCCAAGAAGCCAAGCCAAACAGCTCTCAGCTCTGGAGGATACCTACCTTTCCACTGGGACAAGGTGGTGGCCTTGGGAAATTACTGTTAGCACAAGGCTACATTTTTTCCTGCCCTCAACATATTTTTCAGTTCAATAGGAGATGAACATCAGGTGAAACCTGGCTCGGAGAAAGGAATCAAAGCCTGTAAAAGTCACATATTAGATAGATCTACAGCAAGTACAGGCACAGTTTTCAGTTTTGGTCTGAGCTCACTCTGCTGATTGGAGCTCTGGACTTGGAAAAAGGAGCTGCTCAAAATTAACACAAAATTTAAATTAAAAAGCATGTATTAGATAGTGCCTCAATTCTCTGATATCTTGTGCTCATGGTGAGGGAGGGATGAAAACCTGTTAAACCCAGGTCACTTTATCTCCTGGTGTCCTGCTTCAGGGTCATAATTGAGATGAACATCCTGTAGCAACTACCACTTATGTGTGAATGTCCATTTTAGCAAATTCAGTTATTTCAATCATCAAAAGGAAAGAACTGCTTGTTTGACAGTTATAACTCAATAACACACATTTCATTTTGATGAGCATTTTTTATTTTGTTTTGCATATTTAGCTTACAGGAAGGGAGTAAAATAAAATATTTGTAAAAGGATGCAGAGTTCATGTCTTGATAGACTTTTATAATCTCTCAGTGAAAAGCTGTAGCTAGGCCTGCTTTGCCAGTTTGAAAACTACATTTTGTCTGATTTTCTTTTGGACTGTGAATAGAAAAACAAAGCCACAAAATATAGTTGTGAATTTGAGATTAAAAAAGTTATACATAAAATTCTATGTTTAGTACAAAAGTACATTTTAATATTTATTCAATCCTGCATGAAAAAAGAAAACAAATCAAAAAAGCTGAGTAAAAATTTGAATACTGCTCTTTCCCTCTTTAAGTCAAAATCAATCTGCACTTTCATTTACTTTTGATGAGAAATTGAAAACCAGTTGGTCAAATTATTTCTCTCGTTTAACACTGACTGTAGGAACAAAAGGAAATCATTCAAACAACTTAAACACAGCTTTTTTTTTCACTTCTCAAGGAGAGAACCTCACATAAATTAATAATTAACCTAATTTTATTTCATTCCAGAGATCACAGGTCAAGGTATCATTAAGCACATATCATCCTGAAACAACAGAATTGCCCAATTTACTCTTTTGTCAGTCACACCAAAAGATTAAAAATGTCTTGGTGTGAGGATATGCAGCAGTGGGAAAACTTAGCCCTCTGGGACTGAGGCACAGCTTTTAGTTGATTCCTGAAGTCATAACTCATTTTGAGTCACAAAAGGCCACTGCTGTCTCTTGTATCACTGCTCAAATTAGGAGCCTTACTCACATCCTTTTTCTCCCACAGCTTAAGTTCCCTGAGTACCACAAACACCCACTGTAATTCATTCAGGATAGCAGGTCACCTGGAGAACCCAACCTATCTGAAAGTTTACTGGTGGTCATTTTAATTCCAATAAGCTGTGTCATGCACAATAAATGACATAACAATTAAGCAACTGAAATAATATTGGATACAACCAGACTCATATTTTTTCCCCTAGAGGTATATAAGGAAAGAGCACCAAATTAACAAAAACTGATAAAGGAAAGAACAGAAATTGCAGTTTCAAAGCAGGCTTCTCAGAGATCCTTTCATGCTGCTGTTGTTGGAATTACAAATTTTCACCCCCCACGTTCAATGTAATTCTGGAAAGACCTGTGGAGTGTAGAGTGTGAAGCCACCTTTAAACAGGGAAGAGAACCCCCACCTTACCTGAGACAGGGCTGATGTGGCAAGGAGGTCATGGGCAGAGGTGTTGGGTCAAGCTGTTATTTCTTTTCTACTTATCTAGATATTTGCAGACCGAAGTTGAAAGTTGAATTAAATACATAAATAGGCAGGTTAAACTTTTGAAAGCTGTGTACTGATATTCCCAGACATGAGTAGGGTGATGGGAGGTGTTTGGTACAAACAACTGTGAGGAGGAGGAGGAAGACCTAATCCTCTGAAGGGCTAGAACCCATCTCTGCTTTAGAAAGTCGCTCTTCCTCAGCTCTTTTCTTCACAACTTTGCTGAAAATGCACTGAGCTGCATAAATCCTGAGGGGCTTTGGCTAGAAATAATCAAAATCCTAGCAATGGCTTTTCCTTGTATAACAGCTCCTGAATAGAGGCAAGTCCCCCTTCCTCAAGACAGTACCTAATTATACAAGTAGCCTTTAATATTGATGTTCACAGGTCATGAACAATCAATAATGAATTTAACAATCAATAATGAATTAAAACAACATCACAGATCTCCAGGTCTGTGCTACAGGGGAAGCAGGAATGCACATGTAAACCATTCCAGGGATCACACACAGGATGGAGCAGTGCCCGTGTTCCCCTGAGCCTCAGCCCACCACTGACAGAGGGCACAGGACACAAGAGCTGCCCACCCACCCTGCTTATGGCCCAGGCTGGGGGCTGCAGCAAAGCCCTCCCTGAACCAAGTGCTCTGAAAACATCTCTGCAGCCTTGCTCAAGTGCCAGCAGGTTTACAGCAGCAAGGCTGTTGCAGAGATAATTCACTCAGTGTAAAGCTTTGGGCCACTTCTGGGGGCACTCAGAGCTGTGCTGCCCCTCCAAACGCTGTCCTGCAGCAGGGTGTGCAGCTATGATCTGAACCACAACCAGTTGCTAAATTTAGATTAAATTGATTCAGTTATGAAGCCTTTGCAGCAATTTCCAAAGCCCAGAGTCACTGGTCTAAACACTCTTTGTAATCATGCTTTCAAGTAAAACTTCAAAACTATCACGCACCAAGGAGTAAATTATGTTTAGGGCCTGGAATAAACCAGGGAGGGGAGGAATTTTTTTCTTTAAATGACAGACTTTAACCTATTATTAATCTTCAAACATGAACAAACACTTCTAGTCCCTGAATCAACTGAGAATTTATTAACTGTCAGAGTATTAAAAGGCATACCTAATACATTTTACTGAGAGCAATTGCTGATAAGTGCTCATGCAATGAGACATATGGAGACGTGAATCTGGGCATGTCTGTCAAACTTCCTGGCAAATGACACATGAACAAATCACATTTTAATCTACAGGCACAGGATCTTTGGGGTATAAAAGAAAATTCGATTTTGAGAAGTTTTTTTACAAAAAATACGGTTTTTCCCATTTTAAAAAATTATGTAATTTTCCAATTCAGATTTCCCCTGAGTTTTACCTCTTTCAAAACTGAGACAGCATGATGAGTTACCTGACAGCATGGCTCCAGTTTTGTTTAGTAGTGTTTACAATTTTCTATCCAGATTATACTCTTCATATCAAAAATATATAGGAATTCCAACCCAGGCATTTAAAATGTAGAGAGATTGGATCAGTAGGGGATATTCCTTCCAGGATAAGATCGTTGGGGTAGAAGGAAAAAAATAAAACCCAATGTGGAACATAGCAAGACTATATGAACTGCACCTCTAAAAATTACTTACTTATGAAGAATTTTAAGTCCAGAGCTATGGTCAGGCAGATGAAGTCTCTCACACCATGTGCCTCCTCTTCTATGGCAGGGAACTCCATTTCTAATACCACCAGATGGTCAAAATTTATTAGGCTGCATTGACCATGGTGCAATATCTCAGGTGAGGGAAAACTGCATTATCAATGCCAACATTTAACTCTGTCCATTACCCCACCTATGTTATGCTCTCCTGTCCTTGTAATGGCCTGTGAATTAAGTATCTACAAGAATCCATGTAAAAAATCATCTTCTAAATACAATTATTACTGTAACAGAATAGACATTTAAAAATTTGAAGTGTCTTTACAACAAAAAGTAACCAGAGCTTAACATATTCTTTCTCTACAACATATTTATTATATTTAAAAATTAGCTGAAGCATTTTCCCACTCAGCTAAAAAAAACCCCACAATTTTTAAAAGACATCTTGTTGTAATACATTAATTACCACAGCTGCTTCTAAATTCTGGCATGAATTAAAAGTCTGATCCATAGTAATTATGATACTTCAGTTAATTTTGCCATTAATTAATGTGTGGTACTTCCTGATCCATCAATGGCAAAACATCATTTCCTTTAAGTAGCATCTCTTTCCATTCCTCAGGAAAAGTTCTGCATCTATTGAAGTTAAAATACTGTTGGAAATTAAATTATCCTGTGACTAAAATCAATATTGCTTTTCTCAAAGGAGGAATTAGCTGCATATTTAACATTAACCACCTGATAAATATATAAGAGGTAAACAAAGAAAAGTGGAAGTCAAAAATGAGGTCTTTTTTCCATCAGTAGGGACTTGATTAAATAGGTCAAGAAGTCATGAGAAATAATTATTGCTTCTTTATTTGTGACAACCACTTTTAAATGGGAATTTGTTGCCTGGTTTCCTTCAGTTAAAAAAAAGTGAAACACAAATAATATTTTAATTCTTTTTGTTCTTTTTTGCACTATCCAAAAGAAAAGCACTGAACTAGAAGGCTGTTAAAGATTTTGAAATAAAATCAATGACCTAGAGGCTCTCTTGTACTTTTCTTACAAAAGATAATTCTCATAAAAACTCATTGGAATAAAGCAGAAAATGTTTGGGGTAGGCCAAGGAAAAAAGTACAACCCCAATACAAGTACTGTCATAAGAATATTTGTGCCAAGGTCTGTGTTCATTAAACTCTCTGCCACATACATAAGTTGTCAGAGAATTATGAAATTTCACTTTCTTCCCTTTACAAAACAATCTTTTAATAGATTAAGATATTAACTTACTATAATAAACTATTTTAATGATTCTTTTTCCCAGGTTCAGTCTGGCTTGTGTGGGAAAGATGAACCTCTTATGCCTCAGTCCTGCTCATTAGAATTTAATCAAAGGAAAAAGGCTCAAATGAGTTTCTTTTAAGTGAATGCATATTTGTGGAATCAAGTTCCAAAGTCATATGTCCTTCACACTTGGAGATGAAGGAAGTGCCTACCTGCACTTATCCATTTATATGCTTAAAATTATAATATTCAGACAGTTTAGGCTCCAGGCTTAAATGGAACCAGGGCTCTTTTCCTGTTGCTCTTCAGTTTCCAGTAAAACAATTTGAAATGCTTTGTTTGAAAATCTTCTGCACAAAAAATATCTGTGAGCTACAATGTAAATGGTGTTAAATTATTTCAATAAGAACATTTGAAATGGAAGCCATTGTTTCAAAATGTAAATTCAAAGTAGACACACTGGCTTTGAATAGCAGGTTAGCTCCCACTGAAATTTTGTTCTGATATTACCAATGATTTTTTTCCTATGTATTTTTAATATTTAAAACACTTTTGTTTTGCGTTCTAGGAAAACTAATTTCAAGGTGTCAGCAACTCCTGCAGTGGAAGCATTTCTGTTTCTAAAGAAAGTTGAAATCTTTTATTGCATTCTGCAGTGAAACCAGCAGAATTCCAAGTTACATTTTACAAATATCCAAAAAGCCCAGTTGCTGTAAGAACAGAACACATTAATGTGATGTGTATGTGCTCAGAGGTAACAAGACAGCACAAAACTGACTACTTTTCCATGGAAAGACTTCCAAAACCTTATGGAGCAGGACTTGAGGCTCATCTGCACAAATGTTAGCCTTTTTTTTAACAGAAATTGGCCTTAAATTTAGGTCTGAATATCCATGTCCTAATTGAATTAAAGACCAATTTTTTCTCTTTCAAAGCACTGACTGCTAACTGCCCCCACTCCCCAGGAACCTAAACAGATCCATTTTACCCTTCTCTAGGGAAGACTTAAGGACAGGCAATAGTGCAAAGAACAGGTAATTACTGAACTTGATTGTGTTTTGAGTTTAGTCCTCCTTAAATAGATCAAATTCCACACTCAGCTGAGAAATGGCACTGGGAAATGATCTTACTGCACTAAAAATGACTAAACAGATATTTAGCTGGTGAAATTTTAAAAGAATTATGTCAGTTCACCAATGTAAAGTCCCAGCACTATAATGCAAGTCCCTGACAGATTGCCCTCAGCAGTGTTTAGCGAGGAAGCAGTCAGCAATCAATGATAGCACCAACAAAAGTTGAGGCAATTTATGTAACAACAGTGAGAAATGCCATAAAATGGATGTAAGGGCTATCAGTCATCATTTACTAAATGCAACAAAAGAGACATCGGGTGTTGTTTTCATATACAGAAATCACACTGAAATAGAGGGAGCCATTTATACATGCTCAGAGTACAAAAGTTTAAGGTCACCAGCTTTTCCTTTGTAGCAATCTTCTCTTAAGACTAAATGAGGATTTGTAATTGTAAGCTTGGATAAAGTCAACATTTACCCTTAAGATTACAGAGAACTGCTGCTGTATTTTGGATTAGGCTGTCATGAAAGCAATGTCAGAGCAGGTATTTTAAAACTATGATTATCACCTAGACTTATCTGGGCTTATCACCCCTGCACAATTAAGATTTAAAAGCCAAATCACAAAAAGCCAAGCCGGAGGAGTCAAAAACAGCCCCAAAAGGTTTCTGATAGTTAATCCTTTGTATTGCTCTAGCTCAAATGCCTGGTATCACTTTATGCCTTTCCACATCTGAGTGCAGTAAGGAGATTTAACCCAATGCCATACACACTGAGGATCTGCACTACACAGAGTGCAGCCTGTCTGAAAGCTGCTCCTTTTCTCCCATCCCTTTGTCTGAGGACTCAGCTCCCTCAGCTGGTGTGAAGAGCTCCAGAGAGCACAACTGATTTCATGCAACTCCACGGTGAAGAGAGGCTGAGAGGTCAGGGGGTTAACATCTGCTATAAATACCACAGGACTTCTTGGCCTGAATTGCAGAATGAGATTGCTTGGTGTTTCTACCCTGCACAGGCTGTGTCACCCTCTGCCTCACTGCGTGACACAACTCAGAGCAGAGGGTCAGGTACATAAAAGGAATGATGCACTTGGATTTTCTCACAGAAACACACTGTGCAAGCCTGCATGTACAAGTAACAAGTATTCCAAACCACCAGAATCTTAAAGCACATTGAGTTCCAATTCTTATTCAGCTCTTCATTCAGGTGTGAATTGTGCACTAAGATAGAGATTTTATTAAGGTATATATATATCTAGATATAATCTAAAGCAACAGACTGCAAAAAGTGCACCAAAAGATCAATTTTTGATTTGGGTATTGAGGTCATAGCCTGCTCCTATTCCATTAAAGAATGTGGGTTTTTTTACTGAGTTCAGTGGAGCAAGGGGAGGATGAACACTTAGTGCTAAATGGGTGCTCACTGGGCAGCCTTGGCGGCGCTTTGAACAGTTCCTGAAGAGTGGCAGATCTCTGAAGGGCTCTGACCTCCCCCACAAGCAGCTGTCAGCACAGCAACACTTAAAAGCTTTTTCATATGCTTTTCTCACATATTTGGGAAATGCAATATAAGAAAGCAACTTTAATGCTTCCCATACACAGGGTTTTTTGGTTGTTTTTTTTTTCTGAGTGTTCATCTACACAGAAGAGGAGAGATGCTTACTGAAAATAGTTGGAGGCTGATTTAAACTATTCCCACTAATCACTAATTGCCTATCCATCAACTCTGAAAACAAAAAAAATAAAAAAAGAAAAGAGTTGCAACACTTGAGGGACAAGGACTAGTAAATACAACAGATAACCCCTAGTGTTCAAGAACAGGCTGGATGGGGCACAGGGGTTGGAGTGAGATTAGCTATAAGGTCACTTCTAATTCAAGCCTTTCTACAATTATGTGATTCTATTACAATGATACTCCTGAAGAGAATATCAGAACCAGATAAGATCATCTAGAGCAGTGTGAAGAGTAGACTCTGTAATAGCAGTTAACTTAAGGTCAGACTTTGGTCTCACATTGATATATCATTTAAAATAATCTCAGTTGCATGTTATAGCCTCAGAAGTATGGTTATACAGAACTAGTGAAAAGCTGAAAAAGATTGTCATTTTTAAAGGACAAGTTAAATTATACCTATTAGTAACACATCATATATTCAGTGTCTACATTATTTTGGTTATAAAAGCATACTCCTCCACTTAAGGCATTAACTCTTTGTGATATAATGCTACTTCTTTCCTGTGAGCATGGTGGATTTTTTAAAGGATTACATCTAATGGGTGAACACAGAGTAAAGTGCACCAAGAACATCACAGATGCCAACTGCATGTGCCACCCACCACCCATTCTGTGGTCTCTCACTACCCCTGAACAGAACCTGCACTGTCCAAAAAATGAAGTGTCATTTTCAAAAATGAC
Organism: Rhipidura dahli; assembly: GCA_013399225.1. Classification (NCBI taxonomy): domain Eukaryota; kingdom Metazoa; phylum Chordata; class Aves; order Passeriformes; family Rhipiduridae; genus Rhipidura; species Rhipidura dahli. Next base: position 190,831 of record VXAC01000102.1, read on the forward strand.
ATTTTCAGTGTCTATTTTCAAAAGATTTAAAGAGACTTGGATGTGAGGGGAGATGACATAAGGAACAAGTTATAATGTCTTGTAGAATTAAACACAGGGAACATTTTGGAAGAGTCTACCAACTCCACAGAATGTCCCCAAAAGACAGTGAGAGGATAAATCACAAACTGCAACACCCTTTAAAAATGCAACAGTCTCCCTTATAATTGTATAAGCCTACATAAACACATATGCTGATTTATGCACCATAACATGAGAATTTTCCAAGTCCAAGAGATGTTAGTTGTGTATGTACCAATGATATGGGTGCTTTCTGAAGCCAGACTCTTTTATGACATGCTAATCCACTAAATCATTTTATACATGCCACAAAAACAATTTCCCAGTTATTCAAGGCAACTTTTTAATTGTATGAGGTGTGAATGAATTTTAAATAAAGTCCAAGTCCTCACTTTGGAGCCACTGATATTGAACACTATTAAAAGTTTCATTCCACATGCTGAAGGAGCAGAAAGGCAGGTTTGTAGGAAGATAAGTGTCTATCAAACTGATCTTTTAATTCTACGAGGAATTCATGGTATTACTATTGTTATGAAGAACTGTCCAGAGCAGCAGGTGCAAATCTTAAAACATATGCAGAGAGAACTAAATTGTGAACGACTGCATTAGAACCAGAACTGAAATATGGTCTGATTGAATATCTGAAAGGAAGTTCCTGACCCAGCTTTTCCCTCTTTAAGAGTGTCATCCAGCTTATTTTCATCCTTATTTTCATCCCTATTTTCATCTACTTTTACAGAAACAGGCATTAGAATTCCACCGATAAAATGGATCACTTTCTGTAATTCATCAAAGAAATGAAGGCTCTGCTTTTAATGTTAAGACCCTTGGGATATTACACTGGAAAGCATTCCATCACAATTTCTAACCAAAAAAATTTCTTTGAAGTAGAGTGAGTAAATATTTAGGCAGCTCAGTAGATAGGACCGTAGATTTATTCCTTCATATCTCCTAACATGAGTCCTTATCAATAAAATTTTCAGTTCAAATTGACTTACAGAATCTACAAATGCTTTATGTTAGTTAACTTGTAAAGACATTTTTTTTTCCATTTGAGCACATAATTTTTATTGGAGCAATGTAATGAACTTTGATATTTTCAGAGGGAAGACAGACAACTTTATCAGGATCTCTGAAAAATGAAGATTCTGCTTAAATAGAAGACTGTAGGGTTTGATGTAGTATTTTAATAAAGATGAGTATTGTGGCAGCTGAAGGAGAAAATCATTAAGCCAGGACTCTGTTGTTATGCAGAACTTTCATGTGAGGGTGAAAAAACCCAACAACAAAAAATAAAAACAACCCAGAGCAAACATTTCACTCTTTGGTTCTATTACTGTGCTGTAGCAGTGCTGTGGGTTAGGTTTGAAATGCAAAACTCGTGTGTGCCATTCACACCCTGCTCTCCACTTGACTCTCCCAGTTCATTCTCCCACGATGCTGACTGCAATTATTCAACACTGCCATCACTATCTCGGGATCTCACCTGCAAAACTGAGTGTGACAAAGAGCATCAACCTAATTTACTGCTGGGTAACCAATAGGAATATGAAGCTTAGACTCCTGTGGACCACCAGCATGGGGATTCTCTGATTAAGTTAACTTTGCTTTCAACATTTTCACTTTTTACGGAATTTAATTACAGGAAAAATAAAGAACGAAGATAAATACTGATTTAAAAATCATAGGAGAACATTTTTGTCTGGGAAAGATCAAAGAAAATGTAACATTTGAAGGTAATAAAAAAGTTGCAGATATAAATTAGATGAAAATATCAACTTTCTTTATAGCTGCATATGAACAAGACCAAAAAAGCCCAGAAAAATTGAATGACAGTTCAACTTCTATGAGATGCAATCCCATAGCTGAAAACAACATTTGAATTTTTTATGATTTTTACTTTTTAGTCACAATGAATTAATGAAACAAGTAATGATCTTAAGCTACACAGGAAACTGAATACACTCAGTAAAATTAGAAGCAAGCTTGAAACATCCTCTTTGCCTGAGGCAACAGAAATGATGGATGATAGTCTGAGGAATACTTTTTTGCATTCTGGACTACTAAACAAGTAATCTCATTAATCTTCTTACAGCTTTTGCCTTTTAATTCTGCTGTAACTACATAAAACCTGAGAATTTTGGATGTTTTTTCCTTGAATTTTTGGTGTTGAACAGCACCAGTTGGATGCAATGGGAGTTAAGACAATTGCTAAGGGTCTGTGTAAAGTTAGTTTGCTACTTCAACAAACAGTTTTAGTGAACAGCAAGAGGATAACAACACAGAACTTAATGCAAACAAAACCTAAACTATAGAAAAAAACCTTTGAAATGGAGCATTTCCAATTCTGGCTTGAGCTTTACTAAAATTTGTAAAGTCAGTGAACCAAACAAAAACATCTGGCATGACAGAATAAGGCAGGAAACAGGGTAGGGTGAATGGTAGAATTCAGCTCTTACCCACATTTTGTGAAATCAACACTGGGCAGGCCAAAGAATTCTTCAACAAATACTTCTAGTGAGCACTTTTATTTTGAAATTTAATATTTCTAGAAATTAGGAGAACTGACTCTTGAGGTCCACCAAAGTCACCAGCCAAGCCATCAGCTAAATTCCACTCCTCATCCTGAAATTTGGGTAAAAATAAACTCAAAAGCTACGGATCTTCACAACAATTTATATTCCAAAGCACACACCAAATCTGATAGACACAAGTAACTTCACCAAAAGGGTTCAGCCAAGATGTCAAATGGTTCCTTTTAATTAGGAAGGAGGGAAATGCCAACAGCACCTTGAAGTGCAGTAGAAGCCTCACCATGAAGATGTATTATTGAGGGCTTTTGGCAGCAGCAGTGATGGGCTGCACAGAAGCCCATAGATTTTTACATTCACAGTCCCAGCTGCCTACCTGTACAGTAATCACAGCAGATGGATAATGTGCAGCGTTCAGGTTTTTTAATAAACATGTCAAACATTTAACATCCTGTTCACAGATGTAGTGTAATAAAATGTCTTTGCTGTGATTCCAAGTTATGCTGCCTCAAAAAACAGTTTTTGCTTTAGAGAAAGAATCCTACTGCTACACACACACACACCTTAACCATGACTTATTTTTGCACCTTGCTTAGGTAACTCTAGAGAAAGAATTTCAACCCCAAGCCTTCAGCCATAATATGACGTTAAGAGCTGTGAGGTCCCATGTGATTGAAGGCATTTACACATCTATTCATGGCTTTTGGAGACCTTACAGAATTTATAGTAAATTCTTTATAATTTTAATCCTCACACAGAAAACTGTGTTGGAGCTCATTGAGCTTCAAGTGTTACTCACATTTACACACACACTGTGAGCAGCACTGTCAAGGTGAGAAAACAAGAGCAGAGGGAAATATTCTCAACAAATTAAGTCTGAGGCAAATACAAGTCTGAGGTAAGCTTTGAAGGTGGTGAGACACTGGAACAGGTTGCTCAGAGAAGCTGTTGATACCTCATCCCTGGAAGTGTGGTCTAGTGGAAGATGTCCCTACCCACAGCAGGGGAGGTTGGAATTAGATGATCTTTAGGTTCCTTTTCAATCCAGATCATTCTGTCATTCCATTATTTAATCTGGAGTTAAGTGGGAAGCCAAATTAAATCCTACAGGCATTTTTAACTCAAAATTCAGCATGTCTTTTTGCTCTTTGTAAACTCAGAACAGATTTTGGACAGATCCAGTGAGGATGTAATCTGTGGGCTTGGTCACCTAAACAGCACAAATCCTCACAAGGATGAAGGTACCACGGGTCCCTGACATACACATTTGTAAAAATTCTAACACAGCTGTTTAGGGCTTCTGCTTCCCTTTTGGCAGTGCCGACAGTGAAGAGACTAACTCTCTAAAGCCAGCTGTTCCCAGCACATTTCATCAGAAACACAGGTTTCCTTAGCTACATGCCCCAAAACATCCAGGATTCCTTCACTCTGTGTTTCCTTGGCAGAGCATCTTGGTAACATGGAAGAACAGAGGCCATCAAACACCCATGGCCCTCCTGTGTGGCAGTGCCTTAGGGGTTGGAGGTTTTGGGGTTGTTTCCTAAATATAAGATAATTGGTTTGTTAGCTAAATGAGCAATATTTCAGATTCCTGTCATCTTTCTGGTGAAAAAGTGATTGCAGAGTGCAAGTTATGGTCACAGGTCCCAGAAATCTCTTTGCATAAAGCGATATTCAGAAAGCCAAAGTAATTGAGACCACCTGCATAATGAAGAAATACACCCATGATTAAAAAATACCCAAGTTTAAAGAAAGGCACAGCCACAGCAGACTCTTTAAAGTCAGTGACTCATTGAATTTAACAGGCACTTTTGCCTCAGTGCTGTCTTTGATAAACAGATATTCTTGCCTTTCCTGACGGGTGACGTGCCCAGGTTTGGGGTGAAATGTGCAATATATATCTATGCACATAATTAAATAGAATTTAATACTTCTGCTGCTCATACTCCCAGGCATGTCAGCAATAATATATAATTTCAAAACTAAATATGACAAGTTGAGGAATAGATACTTATTGGTCCAAATGGTAGAAATACCTGTGCAGAAAATTATTTGAGTCATGACTGACTGTCAGAACACAACAAAAATACCCCACGGATACCAATCCACATGCACATTTTCTTTTTTTTCTTCAAACAGGGTTATTGGGGCACAGTGATGACCAACTTACTTATTGTAATGACTTACAGCTTCTCTTCAAGTGCAGATAATTTCCCTGCACTTACATAGAAGATTGCTCTATTAAACCAAGTGCCAATGCCTTGTTTGAAAATACTACAGCATTTGAGAGGACAGCAGGTTTGTCAGACATGAAGAAATAAGGAATTTTCAGAAAAATGAGGGATTTTCCTGTTCCCTCCTATTTTGCAAATCCTTTGGGTCCTGATGCATTACATTTTAAGGGGAGCTTTGATGGCCTGTTGCAGATGAGCATCTGTGGGTAAACTGCAGCCCACAGCATGGAAAGCACAGGCAGCTGAAGATCAGAGCACGTGTCTTCCTCACCAGAGACCCCAAGTAAGAACAGAAGGAGGCCTTGCCACAAATCTTCCCTTAAGTTAGGAATACACTTCTATCCTGAGGTTATTCTTATTTCTCATAGTTGATTATAGCAGTGTCTGCTGGCAGAAGAAAGAGAAGACAGGAAAAAGTCTTTCTAGACACATACATTTGCCTTCCTCCCCTCCCACCACACACAGGTACTTCATTCCTTCACAGGGTGTGTGAGGAGAAAATCCCTTTGCCTTGCATGTAAATTCACACGTAAATTAACCCTTGAGTGAATCTGAAAAGGATTTGGTTTTGTGGGGTAAGAAAAGCTGCAGAGCTGAAGTCTTCATCATTGGTTCATTAATACTCCTATTTCCTTTAAGTTTTATCTATTAAGTTTATCCACTAAGTAGATTCACAGTAGAGAATCTCAACTTCCATTACAGAAAAAAGTATTTCTATATTCTGTAAAGGCAAGGGAAAGCTTGAAAAATACCTCACTGTAACTGAAAAGCTCAGAACTCAGTAGGAACTCAGGAGATAAATTAATATAACACAGATTTAAACACACACATAATGATTCTAAAAGCCAGCTGCATAGTTTTATCATATGGAGAGCTGATAACAGAGAAAAAGTTCTCATGCTATTTGAGTAAAGCACTGTTTGACTGTGCACAGGTTCTGCAAATATAAATACTTTATTTGCTCCCCTTCTAAAAGGAATATCAGGTTGTAGTTAGGCAACCCAGACAACATCAGCAGCTCACTCCCAGAGCTTTGTATTTATATATAGGTTAATTCACACTCTGGTCAAGACTCGGCCAAAGATTTTTCTCCTATTTGACATGGCTTATTCCTGAGTTAACAAGCAAACCTGGTACAAAGACAACATGCTGCTTGTTGTTAACTTGATCTTTGCCACTGAAGCAGGGTATAGATATAGAAAAATGCAATATTTTAGGGGCAAAATGGACTGGAGACATCCATAAATTCCTATCATAGGATGGCTAAATCTCTTTATAAAAACAGAGATTTGTAACAATCTGGTTTTTTGTTTGTTGCAAGTGAGTTCAATCTCACTCTGATTCACTTGCCATGCAAATTAAGTAGCCAACATAGAGCTGCTGAAATTATTTTATCTAATTCCACATATAAACATTTAAACAAAAAAAAATTAAAAGGAGAGGTGTTAGGAAGTATTTAAAGAACTAAAGCTTCATTATTAAATGTAAAAGCAGAAGCAAATTGTGCGGTGATTAAAACAAGAACTCTCCATTCACCTCTTGTCTTCAAACCTCTATCAACACCACATTATACTAATTAACAGTTTAATTTCAAGCCAAGGACCAATAAAAACTATATTTCAGTTGGTGTTGTGATGCACCGCTCATTGTTCACATAGAGATCAAGTTTATTGGTTTCAAGAAACCTTCTTGTGTTCATTCTTATCTTCATAGTCCCTCTCAACAAGGTCTTTTGTTATGCTCTCTAGAAAATGCAACAGTGTCACACCAAATGACTTAATTTCACACCCACTAGATAGAATGGACTTAATTCTGCTTTCATTACCAGTAAGTCAAAGCTATTTTATTGCACAGTTGGAGCTCAGGCTTCATCCTGTAATACTTTCTGTCCCTGAAGAAAGAATGATAAAGTATTCCAGAGATCACTGGTTGTACTTCAGGTTAGATTAAGAAATAACATGCAAATCGTTGGGAGATTTATCTCTGTTTTTGCCACTGGAGGACAGCCACTGGTTCTGTATTGTCATTGCAAGCTGCAGATATAAAATAGTCCCTTTTGACTGGATCAGACTTTTAACTGAATGCAGGACAAGAAAAAGTCCTTGGAAAATAACATTTCTTAGTTTCAAAGCCCTTCTGCTGGACCTCAGATATTTCCCCTCGTTTGCCTGGCTTGCTTTCCATGTGGCTTTGCCATAGATGGTGCCTTACAGTTAGAATTTAGATAAATATCAAGTAAAAGTGAAACGTCTAATGGCAGGAAAGGCTACTCCTCAGACCACAGTTTTTTAGATTTTTACACAGCTGGCAGGTCAGTAAATTGATTATTTGCTGCTTCATCACTAAGGCATCAAGAGTGAAGGTGTCAAGGTACCAAACATCCACCTCATTCACCAGGCTTTTGTGCAAACACCAGCCTTAACACACAGGTCTGGAAGCATGGCAAAGGAAATGGATAAAAGAGAAAAGTTCTGGAGGACACAGCAGCAGTCACTGCTTCTGAAGCAAATTAGACACAACGTACAAGCAAATGAGACTCAAAAAGTTTGATTTTTCTTCATCAAACATGAAATGAACTAAATGCGGAATTATGGTAAGACAAGAGTACAGTTGCCAAAATGAATGGAATGAAAAGGAAGAAGATAAAAGTCCAAAGCAAAGACTGGGAAATTATGAGAGAAAGGAAAAAGAGCTATGAAGAACGAGGTGCAGAAAGCAGACAAGAAGCAGGAATGCGTCAGGCACAGTGTGGGAAGGAGAAAGTGGAAGAAGTGACAGAAAGGGAGAGAAGAGGTCTGGTCACTGACCCAAAGCCAATTAATTCAAAGCTTAAAAAGACCATTTCATATATATATATATATATATATGCCCTCCAGAAAACAAAACAAGTGAGGAATGTAGACAAGGACAGAGACAGTGGGGAAGGGAAGAAAAGCGACATGAGGCCTGAAGTTCAAAATGGAAAAGAAAATTGGAATAACTTTCAAATTTTAAAATGCCAGTGTGTTGCAAATGGCTAGAAGGTGAAAATCTTGAAATGAACAAAAATAATTTATTCAAATTAATGGAAGACCAACAGTGGCATCAGTGAAGCCAGAAGGTCACATCCTGGGAGAAGACTGCTCTATATTTATGTATTTATCTTAATAGCATATATTCTCTAAACATTATATAATCCTCAGTAAAATACACAGCAATGTGTTCTCTGTGCAGCTCTATATCAGCAACCAACATGAAGGCCACTGAGAGCTTGTGCTTTTTGAGTAACTAGAAACTCTCTACTAAAACAATCAGATGTGAGAATCCAGATTTTACTACTTCAGAGGCAGTTTTGTCTCCAGTAATATTTCTGGAGCTTGACTTGCTTTTTCTGTTTATGCAACATATCTCCTCTCCAGAATCTGTAAGTTTAAAAATCTGCAAAATACATAAAACTACTCCAAGACTCTTTACCTATAAATTCACGTTGTAATCTCAGTTATTTCTATTCCAGGTTTTAACAAAATAGTATAACAGCACACTAAAATTTTGTAGTGGTTTAACTCTGGAATCCAATCTTATAACTCATATATCAAACACACAGTAGACTTTATGGAGGACACTAATTAGTTCCTAATCATACTCTCGAACTATTTTTTAAATTTTGTGCTCTCACAATATAGCAAGACACATCTTCCTTTCCCTAATGTTCCTGCATACTAAAGGTCAGCATTAACATTATGGAATTTCAAGCACTGAGGAAATAAGTTTGAAATATGTAGGTGGAAGTTCAGTTACTTGCATGGCAGCATGCTCCTTTATTACAAATTCTGCTCTATCTCCTCATTTGTAATTCCCACTGAAACTTCATCTGCTACTATCAAAGCTACTGGCTGCCTAAGGTTTTTAGTGCTGTTCTTTATTCCTTTTTTCCTTTTTCCATGCTTATTAAGTTATCAGCACCCGAATGCACTCAGCTGAGCGAAACGCAGAGGGGTCAGCACAGCACAACCTCTTAGGAAATCAAATTGGGACCAAGATAAGAGAGAATTAACAACCAATAAACATAAATACAGGCTGAGTGGAGAATGACTGAGAGCAGCCCTGAGGAGAAGAATTTGGGCTGTTGATTGACAGGAAGCTCAACATGACCCATCAATGTGTGTTCACAGCCCAGAAAACCAGCCCTGTCCTGGGATGCACCATAAGAAAAATGACCAGCAGGTGGACAAAGGTGATTCTCCCTCTCTATTTTACTCTTGATAGGCCCCACCTGGAGTCCAGTGCTGGGGTCCCCAACATAAGAAGGACAGGGACCCCTTGGAGTGAGTCCAGAGGAGGCCACAGAGATGCTCAGAAGGCTGGAACAGCTCTGCTATGGAGCCAGGCTGGGAGAGCAGGGGCTGTTCAGCCTGGAGAAGGGAAGGCTCTGGGGAGAGTTTAGAGCTCCTTCCAGTAGCTAAAGGGGCTCCAAGACAGCTGGAGAGGGACTTTGGACACGGGCATGGAGAGATGGGACAATGGAGAATGGCTTTAAACTGACAGAGGGCAGGGTTGGATGTGATATGAGAGAGAAATTTTTCACAGGGAGGGTGGGGAGGCCCTGGCACAGGGTGCCCAGAGAAGCTGTGGCTGCCCCTGGATCCCTGGAAGTGTCCAAGGCCAGGTTGGACAGGGCTTGGAGCAACCTGGGATAGTGGAAGTTATCCCTGCCCATGGCAGGGTGTTGGAACTACATGATCTTTAAGGTCTTTTTCAACCCCAACTACTCCATGAATCCATGATAAAATAATGTAATAACTCTTATGAGGACACGTTGCACAGGGTTAGTTCTCTGTGCGTTTTACAGAAGCAAAGAAACCCCTGCAGACTAGTAACTATAAATTTTGAAAGATACTGAATTTTAAATAAAATTTATTTCAGGCAGGAACAATTTGTACCCATTAGGCAGATCAGCCAGTTTCTGCTGAAAGCATTAGTTTCAGAAGAGATATGGGGAGCTCAGGGTGACTTTCAATTTGTGGAAAATATTTGCATTTCCAACATTTTTCTTTTTGAGTCAGAATGGGCAATTTTCTGAGGTAAAGACATTCTTTCTCAATCCCAGGACAAGAAATGATCATAAGTCACTGTAAAATATACAGACACAGACAACAATTATAATCAGCAAATGGAGATCCAGACAGACTTATTTTTACTCACTTACACAGCTATGGAATGGTACAAATTGTCATTGAAGCACTAAGTTTTGTCAACCAACCCTGGGCTGCCTCTTTGTGCAGTAGGCTCTGTGCAAGTTCTAGATGTGGCAGGCACAAATTATGTAAAAGAGTTTGCCATGATGAGAGAAGGATTTGGTTACTAATGTTTAAATAAGGATCCCCTGAGCTGTCTTTTTTGTGTAGGAATACTGTTAAATATTGGGCAACAGGATGACATGTCCTGCATAATTTAAGCCATTCCTCTTACTGGGCACACAACACACACACGCCTGCAATTCATTAGTTCCCATCCACACTTTCAACCAGCATTAAATATACATGTAAGATGAGCTGCTGCAATGTCCATCAAGCCCTTCTCTCCTTATTACCTACTTTATCTCTTTATTGTTGACTTGTCTTTTACTCCAGGTAACATAGCAGCCCTTTTGTTTTGTGCATTTGGGAAACAAGAGGCCTCAAAAGCTCAGTATTTGATCTCTTCTCACTGCCTTCTGTCTGACTGCCTTCAGTGCTGCCACATCAGTGGGAAGCCCAGTTCATGACTCCAAAGACAGCTTCCATCCCTCCCTGCCTGGCTGCAGCTTATCAGCTTTGTCTGGTCTGAGCTTGTTTTATTTATTGAGAGTCAGGAGGGAGCAGGGAGCCGATGGGATGTGAAGGGAGAGGCAGGGGACAGGAAGGCTGAGTATCAGTGTAACGAAGACACACAGTGCCTCTGTGCAGCCAGACAGGAGCCTCAAATAGGAGCAGGCAGCTAAAACAGAGAGAAAACTTTGGCTGATTAAGTCACTTTAGGCCTTTTATGGAAGAGGGATGAATATTACTTTTGACAGGGGCTGAAGGGGGTTAGGTATAACTCGATGTGTGGAATGCCAGCTTCCAACATGTAAACAAGAATCCCCATTACTGCTATCTGTCCTCCACAGCTATCATAATTTGCTTTGACTCTAACACCACTCCAAAAAATTATTAGGTAGCCACTACCTAATGACTTCAAGTTATTAACAAGAAAGGTTGTAGCTACCTTTTTTTTCATGTCAGCCTTCCCAGGTTTTTCAAAAAAGTTTTATATTACATACATCTGATCATCCTAGTGATCTATTTTTTATTTCAAAACTGAAAAGTTCAGTTAGCCAAGTTCTCCCTGATGAAAACCCCAAACCCAAACGTTCCTGTAAAATATGAGAATAAATAAGGAGGGAATGTATAGCTAATGTAAATTCCTGTCAGGCATGAAAGACAAGATAAGTAAAAGCATGAGATATGAAAAAGCAAACACTAAGGATTAGCATCACTGGAGACATGTCAGGGGAAGCTGATGTTTGTATCAGTCACTGCCTCTACAGCAGAGGCAGTGTAAGAGTCCTTTCCCACTGCAAATTTGGCATTACCAAGCTGTCTATAGCTGTGCCTTATAAACACATAAAAATATGCATTAATACCTGCTTTAAGATTAAATAATGAATTTGCAAATACTTCTGTCCAAAGCATGTTATATGAGGTTTTATATATATATATATACATATATATATGGCAGCACATGTCAGAGCATATTCTCACACAGCTCATAATTCACCTCTGCACTCCTCAGTAGAAAAGAAAGCCAGAAAACAGAAATTATTGTTCAAGTATTAAAAATCAGAGCACAAAGAAAAGTAGACCTATTTATTTTTTTTAATTGTAATTATTAGGAATATTGGCATCACTGGAGTAAAAAACCCAGTGAGAAAATGAGTGAAAAATGTCACAGGAGGATGTGAGAACTGAAAATTGGTTGCTACTGTAAAGACTGAAACTACTATTTAGCCCACCATGCCTGGGTGGTGGAAAGGCTTTGAGTTCAAGCCTATTAAAGCAGCAATACTCTGATAGGCCAGGACCCAAAGAATCCTAGAGAACTGTAATAGTGTCACAGAAACAAAACATGAAAGATACCTAACTTCCTAACTGTGAGTTTGAGGATATCCCTTCTCTATGTTTTATCAGCATCTCAAAATAATTTACCTTAAGGTAGTCGAACTGGAAAATTAGTTTCAGAACGGGATGCTGAAAAAAGGATCCCTAAAAGGTGTCAGGACATGTGCAAGTAGATTTTATGGTGCAAGCAGTTTCTGACAAGCTTGTTAAGGCAACAGCAAAAAGAGGTTTTAAGGTTTCCTTTATCCTTCCCCAGGAGCTGTTGTGAGCAAACCTCTCAAGCACAAGAGCAGCACACTGGAGACAAGAAACTATAAACCAGAGCTAAAGTTTCTATGCAATAAAGGTGATTTCTAATAATTAAGAATTCTAATAAAAATAGTTAATGCCAGACATGAGTAGAGCATAATAACATATTTAAACCTACACTTTTCAAAATTAACTGTATCTCAGCCTCCTGCATGTGAGAGCAAGCTTCTGTGTGCATGTGTGTGTGTGCTTCCAGGACAGGATCTAAATTGTTTGAAGATAGGGATCCTGGGTGATTTTAGGAGCTGTGGAGCACCTGAGACACACATAGCCAGCAGTGATGTCTGCAGGCAGATCTCTGCCCTTCTGGATCCTCATCAGCAGATGCTGGGAGATACAGTGCAGTACAGAAAAAAGACATGAGATGATTATCTTTAAGTGACTAAATCACATGTGAGTGTCACTATATTTAGCACTGAGAAAGCACTAGGACAGTAAAAGTTCAACGTATCACCATGGAGAAAATTGTAATCCCACACCTACACAACCATCTGTTGTCCTGCTTTAGCTGAAACACAGCCATGCACTCCCAAAGTGACGTGGAAATGAATTGCTGTGTGCCAGGTAAGTGAACTCTGTGTTCATGGTGAACAGAAAGTACACAACATGTTGCATTGCCTGAGGCATAACAGAGTGGGTTTTCTTAGATATACCTATATTGGATCAATTTGTAACCCACAGATCCATTTACTATTCTAAATTCATGCTGCTAATTTTATCAGGCAATGGGTTCACAGACAACTTCTTTTGATTAATACAATTAATAAGATGAAAGAAGAAATAATGTATAGTTATTATCATTCTTCTGCGGTGTATTGTTATTTCTCACCAGCAACTGACAAAAAAAACCATCTTGTAGTCCTGGATTATTGCATGGAGCAGTAAAAATACTACTTCACATAAACGCTTAACAAAATGTATATCTAGACTCTAAAGACTTATCCAAAGTTTAAGTGGTTATTCTTTCCATTTTCTTGCATTTTTTTCATTTATTCACATGGGCTGAATGTGTCTGGAGGTTTTTTGGGGCTACAAACATTTTTCAATAACTTTATGCAGCACATACCTTATGCTATGAAGGACTAAAGAGAATTCTTTTAAATAAATGTCCAGTTCCTGCTATGGAACAGTGTCAGGGCTCAGCATGGCCTAAAGCAGACCACAGTGAATATTCTTTGTTAAAAAGCCTTTTTAAGCACAATGCCCATTCAGAAAATTGAATTAGAAACCTCAGCAAATATAGATCAATTTTTTAATAGGCAGTACAATGGGATCTGCATCTCTGGTATAAAATGTCCAATGCAGCCTATATCTGATATTAATATGACCAATTACAGTAATTTCCCCCAAGGTTTTCTAAGGAATTCCATGTTTTTCAAGTGGTACTTTCTGCTAGAAGTTGCAAATAGATGTGTGAGAAACAGTTCTTACCTTTGTGGCAAAATCATTCTCATGCTGTCACACTTTTGTCATTCCTTTTGGAAATATTTACACATAATTTACCAAATTTCAGTACTTTGCAAATAACCCTTGACAGTTTGCAAAGAGAAAACCCTTAATTATGAATGAATACCTAGAAAAACAAGGTCAAAGTCACAAAACCAGGAAAATAAAATGTCTTGTATAAATTATTCTCTATGTATCATTTCTACAAAGGATTCCATCCCATCAGAACATCAAAGGTCTTCAATTCCCAAAGATGTTTGAGGATATTAGATGCCTAGAAAGCTGTGGTGGGGGGAATTTGAACAGGCAACCCCCAATGATGGGAAGTGGGTGAAGGATATTTGCTTCTTGCTTGAGACTTGGTGGTCTCCTGCCCTTAATTTCTCCTGCTCAGAGGTTTGCTCACTGCTGCACCTCAGATGAAGCCCATCTCCACTGTGTCCACAGTGTTGCAACATGCAGGATAAATCAAGTAGATATTGATGATTCACATGCCATGGGCCTTCCAAAATCCAAGTGTTTCTCTTGGGAAACATAAGGTTTTGAAGAGGTGAGAATCTCTTCAAAGGTGAAGAGCGTTGGAAGGGGGCAGAAGTCTGCAGATGTGAAACTTTTAGCTTTGCTGCAGAGGCAGCAAAAAGTCTGGAAAATAGAGGTATTGGGCAAATTACACTTTTTTTTTGACCTCAGGGAGAATATTAGATACTGATACATACTGGAAAGGAGAAAAACTTCCATTATTTAGCTAGAGAAAGCACTGCTAAACCCATACATGAGGTTTTTGTGTAACCACAGAGAAAAAAAATCCTCATGGTACTTCTCTTAACATGTGAGGAGCTGAACACTCTCCCACAGAACTAAGCTGTCAGATTTGAAAATTAAATTTTAACACTACCTGTCCTTCAAGTGTGGACTTCTTGTTACTAATTTTTCCTTAACCTGAAATATGTCCATCATGCTTTTTTGGAGTCTGATAATTGCTGGAGGTGGGTGAAAAAATGTAGGACCTTTTTCCAAATAGAAAGGTACAACCTGAATTCTGCATCCTGTTCTTAAGTACTAAAATCTGTCAGCTCTACAGTTGCAGTGAGGATGCTGATAATAGCAGTAAGTTTTCAGGAGCTGCACCAAGTAAGTTGTTTTGTCCAGACTTGTCTATTGCCTGTAATAAGCTCAGTTCTATAAAAAATCAAGTCATTACTGGAACTCCAGGAGTCAGGAGGACTGTGGCAAACTGCTAATTAATTTTGCCTCTGAAATATTCAGTAATAATTGGATCAGGGAGTGTGCATTGAAAAGCAAATGTATGCCTATGAAGCTGTTTGGCCTAAGATCTTTAATATATCAATATTGGGGTTTGGGAGGAAAGGCAGAACAGCTCATGTGTTCATGTTCTTTTTTAGACAAAATACAGGCTATTTTAAACAACTTGATTTTTGCACTCTCTCATTAGAAAAAATGCTTACATTTGAGGGCCTATCTCAACTGTATTGAAAGGTGATATGATTATAAGAGCCATTCCTCTTGGAAAAACACACAACTATTCCAAGCCTCCAAATGAAGGCAACAGAAGGGCAAAAACTAAGGAATTTGTGGAGAGAAAAAGATGGAAAATGAAAAAGGAATTGATCAGAAGAGGCATAGGTAGTTGCTTTCTCTACAACAAAGCCTGTTCAATTATTGGACCTTCTTCAGAAGCAAACTGAAAAACTTAAAGTACCATGTATTTGTTGGCTGTTACAAATGAGCCTATAGGAATTATTTTCATCATGATAGCACCCACAAGTTTCAGTAAATAAAAGCTCTCACTGCTTAGATGTAATACATCTAATGGAAGTCTAATAAAAACCTTGGGTCTTCTTTTCCTTCCTTTACACTCATCAAAAAAAAAAAAAAAAGGAAGTACAATGGCTTAGGGAAATGAATAAAATCCCACAGAACAAGTTTGCAGCTACAAATCCTGTCTTTCTCAAATATACCCTTAATCAATTATGCAAGAAGCCTTTAAGATAATCAATGGCTCCAACTCCAGGTCACGTTGTGGTGGAGCAAGCCCTATATTATTGATGCCCACACCTGGAAGATGTCCATCTCCAGCCACCTCCCACATTTCCCACTCCAATTTCTGTATTTCACTCAGCACCATCCTGCCAGGCTCTTCCATGATGGCAGAGGTCTCTAAGGGTGCCTGCACACCCTGCACACAGCGTGCTAAATTTAGCAGCTCCAAGACAGCCAGCATGCAGCAATGTCAGTAAGCTAATGGTACTGCAGAAGAGCCCTATTTTCATTTTATCTTCACTGCACACAGCTCAGTGCTGGTTTTTTGTGCTGTTGACCCAGCACAGCCTGGTGCAGACTTTGCTTTAGGGAACCCCCATATCTGTAAGCTGAGGTCCTCAATATTCAGTTTTAGCTATCAACTTCTTGATTGTCAGGACTGGCTTCTCTAATAAAAGTCTATTTGAAATATATGCCCACTATAGCCTTACTCCCTTAGCATACATTGTAACTGTTATCAGGAGAGCACAGCTTACAAAAATTGCAGGGAACTGCCATATTAACCACCAGTTCACATCAGTAAATATAAAATAAAAAGGAAAAAAAAAAAAATCTAACTGTTTCATGACCATCACAGGTCACATCCGAACTTGGGGCCATCTGACCCTTCATCCCATGCCAGGCCACAGCTTCCAGGGCAGGACACAAAGCCACATCCAATGCAAGCCCCATACAGCTTGCACTACACTTTTTAATGTTTCAGTAATGCAGAACACAGACCTTTCAGGGAAATTCTCTCCGATCAGCACAGCAGTTCTGTGTTCTTGCCATGTGCAAAAATGCATTTGGTCTCCAAGGGGAGGAGAAAAGGATGATCAAAGACAAGCCCCACTACATAGATCCCAGAGGAGAATTTGTCATAATCCCGTGTTCCATCTCTTACCTTGAAGCACAGAGTAAATGAGAAAGGAAAGAAAATTATGTCTTAATACTGTATGCAATTAGCAATCAGAGGGAACTCACCCAATCTTTTTTCCCAGATATTGTATAACATTTGGAAGATTCAGTTAACTCTCTCTCTGCTCCAATCTGCTCATTTCAGACACAATATTTAATTATTTTTTGAAGCCCTGATGGCAATCCAGCTGTGTACCCAGAAGGATTGTTCCCCAGGAGGAGCATTTCTCTCACATGCATCCATAAAGTCACCACAGAGTCCTGAAACCTCTTGCTGGTAACACAGAAGAGCAGAAGAAAAATCTGGGGAGTAATGGGATCAGCATTTCTGATACTCTCCTCTCTTTCCCTGTTCTCTGCACTATGTTTTGTTGAGTAAAGAGGGTGGTATTTACCCTTTGTCTGTCCAAATCCCACTCTGAGCAGAGAGCTGGCTGCAGCACTAGATCAATCACAATTATGATGCCCACACAGTCCAAGTTATGGTCTGAGCTTCAATGTCAATGAAGAATTGCTGACTTGCATTGTATTTCAGAAGAAAAAAGCAAATTTAGAAAGGGAAGCACAGTACTTGAATTTGAAAAACCCAGACAATTTGTGCATGCTTTGCTCTTCTCAAACACCTCTGTCAATACCGGAAATCTTTGAAGAGCTGTATTTTCCATCAAAAATCTTTTTACCTGAAATAAAATAGGCACACAGTACAGATTGCCATTTAAAGGAGCAAAGACAAAACGAGTCTGGAACAGTAAAATCACTGCATCTTCTGTTTGCAGTTATACCTGAAAAATCAACCCACCTAAGAAAGTTGTAAAGGTAGCAAACCATTATTTTTCCCCTATTTACAATTGCTTAAGCTTCTAGTATGTTTGTACCTAGAAGGATGCTGTAAATAGATACTATAATCACATTCTGCAATTCAATTTTGGCTGTCTCTCCACCTGAGCAAAAGACTATTAGATCAAACTCATTAAAATGGCAGGTAAAAATTCTTTAGAAATTCTTTCCCTTTCTGCAATAGGTCAGCCTCAAAAGGGAAAAGATTTGAAATCAAGTTGTTATAATGACCAATTTTCTGAGAGAGCTCATATGAGGGAGGTGATAAAATGAAGTTGCTCATTTAAATAACGAAGGGATAAAAAGTGGTGAGTGTGACACCAAACACGGCTGTGATGTCTGGGGTTAATGGGGTTGAAGGGAGCAGCCTGGGCTCCCCAGAGTGCTGGAGCTGACAGAGACCACAGGCAGCAAAGAGCACAGCAAAAGGAGATGGGCTTGCCAGCAGGACAAAAAGGTCTTACATAATGTTTAGGCTGCTGGCAATTTTAAGACAAAAGAATTCAGAGGAAAAAACCAGAATTGGCTCTGGAAATTTTGAGGCCAGAAGACACTTGCTATTTTAAGACATGGTGCTTTATTCCTTTAGAAGTAAGTTGATTTTGTGTGTATGTGCATCTGCATTTTCCTCAATATTCATACTAAAAAATTCAAATTGATAGATCTAAAATAAATTATAATAGTTTCAGATTAAGATAGCAATTATAAAAGTGAGAAAATCAGATAAATTGATATTTACTGACTACATCTACATATTTAAACAAAATTACTATTTCTAATATTACAATTTCACATCACATTTCTTTGCATCAAGCTTCAGTCAGAAAAACCAGTACCTTTTCAATTATAACAAAACTGGCTGAAAGGTCACCCTTTCCCTAAACTATGGCTAAATAGATTTAATCTTAGTCTACTATTACAGTCAGAGCAAAGTGTTTATGATCAATTCAATTAAAATGGTAATTTCAGGGGAACTGGCAGCTCTTCTAGACTGTAAAGAGTTCTAGTTTACTTGAAATCCCATGGCACAAGGTAATAATATGGGATGTTTGCAGTTCTGTCACTGTGGTAATTTTCCTTGGTATTACATTGAAACATTTGCACAAATATAACTGCAGATAACACACACACCCCCAAAAAGGAGGTAAAATATTTAATTTCAATGTAATTATCACATCCCACTGAAAATACATGACTAAAATAAAGATCAAAAGATAATTTCAATATAGACCAGTGAGAGATCTGTTTTAATCAGAAGGGGCTCTGAATCAAAGCTATTCTGCTTGCCAAAATGAGTGTCTTGTTGGGTCAAATAAACTCACACGGTCCCTTAGAAGAAGTCATTGGAATTACATCATTATTTTCAGCTCTTGCAGAGTTTGATAGTGTAGCAGACCCTGAAGCAAAGCTTTGCCTTTGGTTGCAATTATATAAACTTCACGGTTTTTACCACAAGGCCTCCTGAATAGTTTTGTGATAAGCCACAAGCATAAACCAGTAATCAATTGTTGTTACAGAGATCTATTAATAGATATTTCTCTTAAAAAAAAAAAAAAGGAAAGAAAAAATATAATGCTATTCACATTCAGTACTAATGCACAGAGCATTTTAAAGGGAAAACTGCCAACTTGAAATTTCATTTCCTTATGATTACTTCAGACATACCCAGGAGCTAACAAAAAGAGTGAAGATCTGTGGTTTTTAACATCCCCTCCTCTTCTCTTTCTCTGTGTGGCAAATAGTTCACAAAAGTGACCATCTCTGCTCACTTCCCTGCTTTGTGGATGGCAAACACCCTGTCATGGTGTGCTCTGGGGCTGGGCACTCACACTGACACTTGCCCTGGTTTTGCAGAAAGCAGCAGAGTTTCTGCTCTGCAAGATGGGAGTTCTAAAGGATTGCAGTGAAGAAAAAAAAGGATGTACACTCTAGGCAAAATCAGGATGATAAATGTCATATTGTTTAATATCATTGTTCTAGGACCACCAAGAAGAACTTTCAAAAGCAGTACTAGAAAATGAGTGGGAAAGGCTCCCATATGACAATGCAAATTTTTTGACAACATTTTCTTCTAAATAATGTGAATGTTCAGACATTGCTGCATTTGGACTTCAGTGAACTAAGGAAGGAACTGGTTTTGGACTTAATCCTGAAAGTGGTCAAATGACACAACAGCAGATTCACAAACATCATTTTGTAAGTTGAATCTCTGTCTTGCTTACGCTGCAATCTCTGCTGAGACCAAAGCCTGGCTAGGTGTACCTGTCTCAGCCTTCAGCTGAGTAGCTGAGAGCAGTATATCTGCAGGGAAAAAAAAACAAGCTCAGTCTGGACTGCAAAACCCTTCAGGAAAGCAGAGCAAATATTTAGATTGCTGGCTGGCACTGAAATCAGCACTGCCATGGCTGAGAGAGCCAAGCCAAGGCAATGTGATTACACATAGAATGCTTTTAGCATTACAATATTCACACTCTTGATACACCTGCAAAGGTAGTGACTGCAGAGCTCACTCAGTTGGGACAGGGAGAGGGGAAGTGAAAAATGTAAAGTAACCTGTGCCAATTTGCTGTCAGCATAGCATGGGAACCATAGAACCTTACCCCTTTAATGGCATCAAACATTGAGGTAGTAAAAAATGACTTATTTTCTGCTAAAGCTCTTAGAAATCTAACCAAGAAGTTAGTGATGTAAAAGCAAAAGGCCCCAAACTAACCAAAATTACTGTCTAAATCTTTTGTTAAATTCAGCAAATCTTAAAGTAGGTTCTTGCAAGTGACACATTTCACAAATCCTTTATCTGCTTTTTTTAGTGATGACCTGTTTGAATGCTCAGCAATGACCTGAGATTTTGGGTATGCTGTTGAGTAAAAGACAGACAGATAGGATCCTGGGCAAAGGACAAAGGACAAAGTAGAACAAAAGGAAGAATTACTGCCCAGGCATTATAGAGTCCTTTGTTTTGGATGACCACTTAATGAATATCATTCCTAAAGGCAAGCAGCAAACATTTGACTTCTGAAGCATGGAGTGTAAGAAACCAAGTTGTTTCAGATTCCTAACATCATAAATTTGTAAGATTCAGGTGCTGAAGGAACTGAAAGAAACACAACAACCTTGACATAATGTACACCAAAGAATGGGCAACTACAAAATGAACAGTGCAAGAGAAAATCACACAAAGGAAAAATGAACTTACAGTTTCTTCAAGAAGTCTGAACTATTCTCAAAGTGAAGTGTAGGCACATTCTTATTTAAACATACCCAAAGCAGCAGATCTACATTCAACATCCTGTTGAGCAGAGACAAGAAGGGAGCAATGGAGATGAAACCATCTGGGGGACAGAAACATGAAGACAATGATACTTTTGGCTTGGAAATGTGGCATGTTACACAGTTAAAGAAATTCAGGGTGTTGGTGCAAGAATTTATGGGCTGTGGTAGTTTTGTGGTGGTTGGCCCTGGCTGCCACTTTTATATATCTGACTCTCAAAGAAGTTACATGACCCCAAAAATATTTCTGCACCTCTGTGTTCCTTCATTACAAGATGATCTGCTGCTATTTCCATTAATACAAATCCTCAGTGCTGGTAAGAACACATGGCTTAGCTTCTAATCAGTTGAAAAATTACAGCAGGAAGCAAGATATTCTTAGGCAGATTATAAAATTAAAAAGCTCATGCTGGAGATGTTTTTAAAGTATTTTGGTCTTCCAGAGGAAAAAGAACATGTACTCTCTTCTGTGTAGCAGTAAGATTCAACTGCAGTTAAAAGCAGAAATTTAAGAATATCTCAGGTTTCAGATAGAATTTTTTTTTTTTTTTTTTTTTTTTTTTTTTTTTTTTTTTTTTTAAAGACATTTTTTTTTTTTNTCAAAGAGTTTTCTTTCCTTCTGAGAGGAGGTTTCTCTGCCAATTTATTTCTTTTAGAGCTTATAATTCCCGAGGTTACCATGCTTTCAAGTGCTGTGCTGGGTATATGGATAATTACTCCTGTTGCTATTTGGACTCAAATATTGATAAAGCTTTGACTGTTTTGAAGTACCCTCCATTTCTTTTACTGATTTCTCCTCACAGACCTTTATGGAAGTACAGCATTTTCTACACAGGAGCAGAGAGCTTGACAATGTAATTTCTGAGCTTGTTCCATGTTTGAAAAATCACGTAAACACGATCATCATGCCTGCCTTCAGTATTCACCCAGGATTTAGAAAGTTTGCCAGCTGGAAAACAGGAAAAGACAGGGGTAGAAATGGATTGAGAAAAAACAAACACTTTATAAGAAAGATTTGCCAGTATTACCCAGAGAGCATCTTCAAATCCCAGGAAAACTCCTAAAATCCAGACAAAAATGTAATAAAAAAGGTGGTTTGACGGAACCATGTGGACTTAGGGGATAAAACCCAACTAGTCAATTTTAATTCAAACCAGAATTCTCAGGAAAAAAAGTGTTGTCATTGAGTTGAGGAACAAACACCGTGGTTTTTTCTGCTGACAGACAAGCAGGGAATGAGAAGACCCTGAGGAGCCAAGGCAGGGAGGCAGAGGAATACTCTGCCAGGACTAAAACCTATGGAAGGCAGCTGCCATTCAGCACACCAGCACGGATCTGATGTTACAACAGGAGGATCAGGAAACTGAAGAGATGTTATATGACTGTTTATGGTTTAGGTAAATTTCTACCTATCTAAAGTTATCAACAAAAATTTAAGAGTAAGTGCTTATCTTTTGTTAACAGCAGACTCAAAGCATCTGTAGGAAAAAAGTTTGAGTGAAACGACAAATGAAAAATTTCAGGAACTACATTTCTGAACCACATATTATTTATAACCAACCTGGCAACGTTATTGTTTCAAGGCAGGCAACTTTAGAAAATATATGGCCAGATACCCAAAAGCTCCTCCACTTTTACTTTGTGCATATGGCCTTTGAGCACGATAATTTATGTTACTAGTGCTCAGTTGTCCAGATGGACTTTTACAATATCCTTCTCATAGCTCTCCAGGTGTTACAAATAAATAAAACACTTTATTTCAGCAGGATGAGAATAGAGTAGGTACTGGTGAAAGTTGCCAATGCTCATATTTTAGCAACCGTTACAAAAATGTATTGCAATGTTATTATTAAGCATGCCAAGTGATTCTGTATATTCTTCAAATGTCACACATGACAAGCAAACCACAAAAATTACTTTCAGTAAACTGCTGAAATCAAGTTGACTGTTACTGTGTCAAATTCAATAAGAGAACTTAGGGAGTTTTAGAACAGAATGATAATTGGCCCACCTTGCCCACTGTGCCACCAATATTAACAACAACCAAAAAAAAAAAGTAAAAGGTTCAGCAGATTTCTACATGAGTAAATGGCCACCCCTTCACAGATATTCAGGAAGCAGAAGAGCCTGAGTTCGTTGCATGAATAATTTGTTGCAAACCATCTATGACCTCAAGTCTACAACATATCAAATATTCACACAACTTGTTCAGAATAAAAAAAGGCTGAAGCATGTGACAAGTGATTCTGAATCCTCAGCAACCTCACACAAAGTGGACTCTGACAGCAATTACATCTTCTCACCGGTTACTGGGAGAATATGAAAAACTTTTGTCTTATTATTTGAGACAAAACTCACCTTTAATATAGGGGCTATTCTAATTACTTGAATGTCCTTCTTAAAACATATAATGGTTTTGTCTGTGAAGGCTCAGATCCACAGAAACTATTTCAGAGTTGCCCAAATCTCCTTGACCACACACCCCAAGTGACTGAATGGGTTGGTGCTCCTCAAGTTCTCTAATCCATACTGTAGTTAGTGAAACAAATCCAGGAGAATTATTGAAATTCACATGTCCATACAAGCAATTAATTACCATTTCTTAACTGAAAAGGCCCAGTGTTATATTTGAAGGCAGAAATGCAGATCAGAGAAGCAGCAAAACCATCAAATGTTTCACATCAAGCCTACCACACATACAGAAAGAGAACAATCTGTGGTCCCTCTGATCTGGAGATCTCAAATGACTGTAATCTTACCCTGAAAATTCAATTAGCTGTCAATGAAAGTGTGGATTTGGACAGAAACACGACTTTTGAAAGTTTTAGGTAAAATTAATAACTTACACAGAACTAAAAACTTGATCAAAAAGTCAAATGTTCAAAAGAAACTCAGTGTGTTCAAAAGTACAGGAAGAAAGCCAAGAGATGAGATTCAGCCCTAAAATACAGGATATAACAAAAGTTGCTAAAATTAATCTAACACATACATGCATGTCCTTTAGAGACCATAATCAATGTTAACCGCCTTAGAATTGTCTGCCCTCTCTGTTTGAAAAGACAAAAATCTAAATCTAAAAATGAAACCAGGCATATTTTTTAATAAACAGGGGGCTAAGTTTGGGATGGAAAATGTCAGTCAAAGCTGTGACATTAGGCACTCAAAAGACAAAACATGAGTTAAGCCAAGGTCATCCAAGAAGTGTTAATCCCATGCATTGTTGAGGTGCCATTCCTGATGTTGTTGTTCCCTTGTCATTTCTAAAATTATATATATTTATATACATGTCTGTAAATACACATCTGTGGATATATGCACATACATACTCATATAGAGCTGCCTGTGCCTTTGTGTGTCAAACCTAGGCTCACATTTGCAAAAGGGCTCTCTTTGTGTCCTAAACCTATGAGAGCAAGTAGGAAGAGAAATTTTGGCTCAATATTTCTTTAAAAAGGGTTGTTTATCTGAGGTATCTTCTAAAGAGGAGCACCATTATTATTTATATTTCTGTGTTGTGATAAGTGGAGGAGGGGAATGTTTAGGTTTTGTTTGCACACAGAAGACAAAAACAAACCCTTAGAGACATTGTAATCTGAATAGACAAAGGGAAGATGTATCCAAACCACAGAGCAGTGAGACATACAAACATCACTAACATTTAGAAGTTTATAGAATAGGGGTTTTTATAGCAGTAAAAGAAAAGTCATGTTTTCTTTTAAGAAAAATCATACTTCTCTTAAGCAATGGTAATGCT
Organism: Rhipidura dahli; assembly: GCA_013399225.1. NCBI lineage: Eukaryota > Metazoa > Chordata > Aves > Passeriformes > Rhipiduridae > Rhipidura > Rhipidura dahli. The sequence goes on from VXAC01000102.1 coordinate 215,348, forward strand.
TAACATCAGGCCAGATTAATGTGTTTGAATATAATGAGTATTCAGCCATTGTATCACACAATGAAAGTGGAGTTTTCTACATTATTACTATTGTTATCACATTTGTCACTGTACATTTACATACCATGTAAATGCAGAGAACTGGCTTAGAAGAATTCCATTTTTGCCCCATTTTAAAAATGTCTTTACCAAGATTATTGTTTATTGACCAAATTAAATATTGTCACCATTATAACTCCTCTATTCCAGTGCCAAAAATCATATCACATTGTGGATAGCCTGGCAGTGTGTTTTAAAATATTACTTCTTTTTTCTTAGTTGTATTTAGTATCTGTGTAAAGAAGTCTGTTCCTGTAGGGTGCTGCCATGTTTGAAAAGAAATGGTAATTCAGGGAGATTGGAAATGAGTAGATGATTCACTGAAATATTTTCTCACCTATTTTCCCTGCATTGCACATTTAATATTCCTGAAAGGGGGGAAAAGTATCCTGGACATAATGGATGTATGTACCTGTTCTACTACAGTGGAAGCCTTCCCACAATCTAACAATGACACTGCAATTAGGATAGAGCTTTATCTTAAATAAGGCTGTAATTAAACCTGGATGCCAACATCCACTACTTTTAAAATTCTCTTGTATACTGCCTGTGATTACAAGCAGGGATTTGGTATTTCTCACCTTGTCACAAAGGACACACAATAAAACTGTGTCTGAGTATTTTTAATTTTATCATATCCATTTGCTGTTTTAAGCCACCCTGTGTTCTGAAATGGTTTCTGTGGTTTGGCAGAGACTTTATAAACACAATATCTACAAATTGGCCCATTGTTGGAAATACTTCCAGTGATTCAGAGTAATTTCTTAATTTCTGGGGTGGACGAGAATGGAGAAGGAAATACAGTTATGCTTTCAGAACAGGGATCCTTCAATCATTTCTAGCAAATCAGGAATGACATTGTGTTTAATTTTTATGGTGCAGTATTGTCCTCATTGAAAGGATAACAATATTTGAGCCATCCCAGCTTCACAAAGCATAAAAGAGTCCAATGGCTGCCATTTGGCACAGTGCCCATTGCAACAGTATTCATGCACAGGGGAAAGGTATGATTTTCCATTTAGGAATGTGACTTCTATCAACTGTGTTCAGTATCAAAGGTGCTTGCAAACAAATCTAAATGTATTCCTTTCTCACTCCTAATGGACAAGATGACACAGCTGAGACCACCACAACACAGCATCCATCCCAAGCTTCCTTTTTTCTTCAGGTGTGGTTGGACACACCAAACACATGCACATGGAGCTTCAGGAAAGGGGTGTGGGCACACTGTTCCTAAAAGCTCATGCCAGAAATGATCCAGGTTTTAACCTGACTGCTTTACATCCATGAGGATCTCACTCCCAAAGCAATTCCTGCACAGAATATGGCAGTGAATATGATAGATGAGCTCTGCACCCTCCCAATAAACCTTGCAGTAGGAAGTTTTCAAGGAATTTTATGCTTCAGGCAAGGCCTGTCTGGTGAAGCCACGACAACAGTTTTAATATTTTCTAACTGTTCCTTTCTCTTTTCTAAGTTGCTGTTTCTCCTTGAGACTTTTACAGTCCCAGGGACAGCCTCAGACTCTTCTCCTGTGCTGCGTTTATTCAGCACAGAGACAGTTGCAGCATTGTGTGACTTATCACAATGAACCCACAAGACTTGCATGTTAAATATTGACTACCAAATAATCACAACAAGCCATTCACTGGAAAAAGAGCAAAATAAATGGGGAAGAAAATAAAACAACGCTCAGAAAAACAAGTGATAAGCTGTGTGAAAGCATTATCTCATCTCAAAGGACCATCCATAAACAGAAAGCTAAACTCATCACTTGTTCCCTGAATTAGTGGCTCAGCTCCAAGAGATAAATTAATCACATTATTCTAGAAAGAAATAAGGAGACTCATTTCAAATTTCAGACAAAGGATCAAGAGGCTGTTAGTTATGGATCTCTCATCTTTACCTGGTTTCATAGTAATTTCCCAAGTTAAAACTCATTGAGAACAAAAGAAATACTCTCTCATATTTAAAATAGCCTTGAGACATATTATAAACACATAACATGTGTCTTATGACCAGTTAGTTTCTAATTTCCTTCATATCTTTGTACATCACTGGAACAAAGGGTATTAGAGTTGTCCAAAAAAAGTGCTTGGTGGTGTGAGGCAGCTCTGGAGAGCTGGACCATTGCTGTGCTGGTCTTGGGGACTCAATTCTAACCCAGCACCTAACACTGAAGGGAGGACACACATCTGCTAATTAGGCTACAAATTAATTTAATGACTCACTCGGGCTATGACATCCATCAAAAATGTCAAGGTTTAAGTACATAGACAAAATGGAATAACAATTTTGTGAAAAGCTTGATTTTTTTACTCTTTTATCAAAATGTAGCAAACCACAACCTCAAGGTTACTTGAGCTTGAAATAAAAACAAGCCACCCCTTTTTCCAGAAATTATCCCCTGTCCCCACTAGTTATGATCAACTTCCACACTTAATGCAGTGGGTTCTGCCTCCAGCTCCTGCCCACAGCCAGATCATAGCTGGGAAAGAGTTTTATTAAAAAATGGGGTTTGGTAGGGAGCTTCACACCTCAACCAGTCACTCCACTGCAGGTAAAGAAACTGCAGAATACAGTCAAGAAAGAGAAAGAAACTAGAATTATGCTGAGCAGAAGTGTCACTTTATAGTTATCCCATATTGCCAGTGATACTCCAGAATATTCCACGAACACAAGAAAGCATTCAGAGAGGAAAAAAAAAGGAAGGAACTGATCCTCTTCATGTTGCTGTTCTTGCAAATGCATTGATATACTGGAGATAAAAAAATTAAAACTTGACACCATTGTAGGAGAATTGGTCTGGAACCTGGCAAATGGAAGAAAACCCTGAATGTTTGATCCATGTTGTTTGGCACAGTGCCAAGATGAAAGTGTGACTGTCTCAGGTGATCTGTAGTCACAAAAGCACAAGCTTGGCCAGATATCTTAGAGGCATTTGTGCTGTTACCATTAGAAATGTCAAGAAAAAAAATTATATATATATGTACATATAATATCAGTCTCCAAAGCAAGTCTTACCAGCCCTGAGCTGTTTCACAGACATGCTGTGCCCCACTGTTCCAGACAGAATTTTTCTCAGTGCAGACTGACTGGGGCAACTGGGAGTGTGAGATTCTATAATCCATCCACTTTCCTGACCAATACACTGATTTATTTTGGCCTGTTAAAGAAAAACCTAATCTATATACAGCATGTGTGTTGAGTCACAACAGAGCAGCTTTGTGTCCTACTGCCAGTTATCCACTGTCCTGCTCCTGTCGGTGCCTCTGGAAGTCTTTTCCAATGAACCTCTGCTCAAGTAATCACTCTGCCAAATATCAGTTGTAGAAGAGCTTGGTTTTTAACAAAAGGTCAAACAAAATTGCAATGAAGACCCATGGGATCCTTGCAAAAGGTCACTTAAGACAAAACGGATTCCCAGCTGAAGTACAGGTTTCACCACAGTGTATAACCTCTCTGGGCTACCTTTTCAGAGAAAAGCTTTAATTCAGAGTCAAAATGAGTGATTATAATTTTCTATGCACAACCATCCATAAATGAACAGTCATTTGATTCCCAGTAAATGAAACAGTCACACCCAGCTACATGATTAGCAGGCAGTCACTCAGGCCTCCAAATAAAACATTATTCCATGGCTGTTTTAGTGATAAAGTTACAGTGTGGTGATACAGAACTGTAGTGGTCTGTGGTATGAAGCTTTCTAAGACCTGGCCTCAAGAAATGTATTTTCAGTTCTGTGCTTGTTGAGCTGGATGAGCATTTCACAGTGAACAATTTCCTTGATTAATTTAGGGCCATCACTACTTTACAGAATATCTTTGTGCTGACTTCTTTGGCCACTTTGTTCATTATTGGAAGTTGCAGAACAGATGGTTTGTTCACATATATTTCTGCATAATGATTGCTCATAAACACTCTGTCCTGGATAGTGCTTTGAATACTTGCTATGCAAGCTCTGTGACAATTTTTAACTCACACAGCCCATGGGCTGTATTCCCAACTCACATTTTTTCATGTCAAAAAACTAAATATTTTCCCAAACCACACAGTATTTTCAAAAAAGTGAGGGGAAAGTGTCTGGTTTAAAACAAAACTTTTTAAAGGTATGTGCAACTTTCAATATCTGAATAGTCCACTTGGAGCTATGAAAATTCAAATATTTGTGTACAGATATTAAATATTTGATGGGAATGAAACCTGTATACTAAGGGATTGATGAAAATATATACTAAGCAAAATACTACTCAACAAAACATTTAGAAAAAGCAAATAACTTGATTAAAGTGGGCCCACAAAGCAGGCAAAAACTGACATAGATTTTACTGTTGTCAGGAGAGATTCAGAGCTGGTCCAACAGATTGCCAGGTTTTTTAACTGGAGCAATAGCAGCTCTCCTAGATGATGATGATGAGGCCATCAAATGGATGTCATCTGTTTAAACCAGGTAAGAATTTGGGCAAATGAGCTCTTGTTGAACCTGATATAAAATTGGTGTAAAAAGCCCCTAGCAAGCATGATTCCAACACACGTCCCTATAAGAGCAAACAGCAGTGATCCAATCCTGTTACTGCTAATGATGTGTTTATAGATATTTACCTCTGCAGCAGTTTCAGCAGCTGTATCTTGAATTGCCATTAATGCCTTTCTTCACTGATTAATAGAGTGAAGCTTTTGAGATGTAGGATTTCCACTCGTTTTTATCCCAGTGTAACATTGCCATCTACAGGAAGCTCTCCCTTACTTGGAGACTAATTTTACAACCACGGAGTAAGAACCACTGAAGATGAAAATGTAAGTGTCCAAAATTAGCCCCGTTTGATCAGCCTGACAAACTGCTATTTTAAAAATTAGCCAGCAATAGTATGGCTCACCAACAAAAGCAGTATATTAACCTACTGTCTGGCAAGTTATTAAGATGAGGGATTGGCATTAATCTAGTTAAATTATACATTAGGACAGAAAGAAACACTTATTAAGGACAAGGGGCTTCTGATTTAGTAACTCATGTTAGCTGACATGTAACGTTCTCATACTGCCATGCAAAAATTTAATAATTTTCTGTTCTACAGACAATTCAGGGAAGTCTTTCTGAGCATCTATCTTTCTTCTCAGCTTTGTAAAAGGATTTATGCAACACAAATAATTTTTCTCAGTGCTGGACACTGGATATCCCTTCACAAGCACTAAATATACTGCCCAGAGAACCAAAAAGGCATATATGCAAAAGCTTAATTTTAGACAGCTGCTGAATTTTAATCTCTGTGTTAAAGACTGACCATATTTGTGACTTTCAATATGGAATTGATTCATTTGATGGAGACATCAGTCTTCTAGAGCAAACTCTAAAGGCAGTTTGGCAACTATTAGCACCCTTTCAATGGAAGAAAATGTGTTTAGGACTGAAAAGCTGTGTCAGCTGACCAAGTACCCCAAAAAAACACCACAAGCAGAGTGATATTTTATGTAGGAACACTGAATTAGGGCTGACTCACTGAAATCTCTTAGTGAGAGAGGGAAGAAAAACAGAATTAAACAGTGATCAATAAGTAGTGGGGAAAAGTTGGGGAGGTCATAGGATGCAACCTGAATGAAGTAATCTGATTGAAATTGTGATCTTTGATGTCAGAAAAAGTGGTTATTGACTTTAATTCAGGGAAGACAGAATGCTGCAAGACATTTTCATTTTTGAGAATTGAAGGAAGAAGTAAATCAGAGGCAAAAAGAACCAGCAGCAATAAAACAGAGAAGATCTCAAATTTGAGATGGACACTTTCCACATAGGCAGATGACTCAAAGACCCATACATTAGTGCACTAGGGTGGCTTTCTACTGTGAAACCAATAGATGAATTCCTTAATCTACCTAGGAAAAAATCTCACAGCCAGTTGCAAAAAAAAACCCAAACAAACAAACAAATCACACTAACCCAAGCTGAACATATTTTCATTTCTCAATTCACTAGCCAAACTAGAAAATCAATTACATTAACAACTCTATCTAGACACTCCTAGTTCAGGACACATATTTCTGGAGCAGAACATGGAAGAAGGGGTAATTTTGCTACATGCAAAATCACATTCTGGTTTTAGGTTTCTCTTCTGGCAACTCCACATTGGTCTAGTTGAGATAAACAGATGACAGAAAAAGCTGATTTATTGCTATTTCAAAACTGTCAGTCTCCCACACTTAAGGATGGTTCTAAGACTGTTATCAGGGGGATGTCAGCAGCAGGATATTAAGATCATTAAGGGAGTGGATTGCACTGAAGTTGGTTAATACTTGAAGCCAGCAGTGGAGCTGTGAGCAGACAGCCTCTGTAACAACACTGTTGAGGACTCAGATTTATATGTTAACCTGCCACTTAACTTGCTCCAGCTGACTCTGTATTGTTGCAAGCAGCTAATATAACATTACAGGTTTCAGAGAGAGAGGCAGAAGAAGCTCTTTATCTCTGCTGTGGCCAGGAGTTGACAGACGTGTTTGCAGAGCATCCCACTGAGTGGGGAGTCCTGGGAGATACAGCAGGGACAAGATTTGTCACTGCAGCTGCTGTGACCAGGACACTGCCAGTAAGCACCTGACTGTGACATGAAAAGAAGCCAGTGATTCACTAGACGTGACTGACTCCTTAGACAACCATGGCAGTCACCCAGGTCATGATATCTAGAGAGCGTGGTTGTGACAGTGTTCTTCTCCCTTGGTGAGGCTCTGCTGTTACTAAATTGAAAATTAATTAAAATAATATTAATAAATTAGTGTCTTGAGAATGCTCATTGAGTCTTTTCAGGATCGTTTTATTGTCCTGCATAACGTATCAATCCCTTACTACTAGAAATATTGATAGAAAACAAAATTTAATTTCAAGTTTATTTTGAATAAAATATTTACAATTTACGTGCTTCTTAAGAATCACCAATTGCCTAAAAGTTATTTGTGCATGAACTTCCATGTCAGAGTATATTTCTTGAACCTGATATATCTCAGAATTTTGAAATTATTTGCAAAAGAAAATAATTTGTGGTCTTTAGAAATTTTTCCAATTTTTTTAAGTAATTCTATTAAAAGACTGTACATCCACACATTCTAGAAGCCAAAATGCTTCACATAAGTTATGGCAGCTATAAAGTCAATGATTATAATACAGATGGGAAGTGAGGAAAATTAAAGCTATAAAAAAAAAGAGGCAACAAAGATATTTACACTTTCAGCTCCCTAAGAGGTCACAGATGGGGGCACTGGAGTGGTGAGGGGTCCCATTGGGAAATGACAGGTCTGTGGGGTAAGGGAGGGGTTTCTGGCATGAAGAGACAAGGGGAAGATGCAACATTTTGGGGCTTAGGCAGAGACACACATCTGCTGCATGGATTTTAATGACTTGCAGCAGGGAGGCAAGGTCAGCACCCTTGGAGCAGGAGAAATGAGGCTGATCCTTGCACACATCACCAGCTCAACCCAGCCTGTAAAAAGGGAGCAAATGAGCACATTTCTACCCAAATCTGGCCAGCAGAGACTGACTGCCATGGTTTAGTACAGAGTGGATCTCGTAAAGTCCATGGAGCTCACACAATTCTGCTGAGTTAGAGGCAGTGAGATGTCCTTGCCAATCTGCTGCTGCCTCTGCCCTGATCCCAATTCAGCTGCTTGTAAGTCACAACAGGGAAGCAGAATAATGGTTCTGTGACCACTGTAACCTTGGGCAGTTAGGCTGGGATATGGGAAAATTACTGTAGTCAGGGCTGTGATAAATGCCTCTTCTTGAACAGGCGATGAATAACTCCACATTAGAATTGTAAAATATATGATATTTTACAATTTATATTTTACATAAAATATGAACTTCTACTGGACCTGTGGGAAAAACTTGCAAAAGCTTGGTTGGCATTTACACTTCTAATCCCAGAGATGAATTGGACACCATTAAATAGAACAAAAATGTTACTGAATAAATAGTTAAGGCTAATGGCTTCTTATGCCAGAGAGGAAATAAATTATCCAACATGAGCTGTTATAGAGGCCATATCACAGAGTTATTAAATAAAATAAGTTGCTCAAAACACGGATCCAGGAAAATTATATAGATCCAACTGTATTTTTGAAAAGAGAGGGGCTAATTAAAGGGTGAGAAAGAGCAACAAAATTTTTAAACTTGATTGCTCTTACTGGGATCAAAGACATCCTTAGCTGATGAGCTAAGGGCAGTCCTAAACAGAAACCCCAGGGAGCCTAAAAGCAGTGAGTCAAAGGAAAACTTTATTTAAGTGCCTGTGGGGAGCAGAACCTGCTCTGTAACAGATGGTCTCTGTCTGCCTTCTGACATCTTTAGCAGCTCTAATCTCAGGCACATTTGTGCTCAACTTTCCTTTATTCTCTGCCTGAGACCCACACCACCACCACACATAAACAGCTTCATCAGAATAAAGCTCATCCACAGAGACATCCAGGTACACTTCTGTAGCCAGCACACAAGAACTCATCCTGGCATGGTGAAAACATTTGGTTTACACCCATTCAGAGACTGCATAATTTGATGAAAGTAATGGCAACTAATTTTCGTGCAGGCTTTTTGCATATGCACAGCTTCTACATTGTCCTGCCTTATCATGGATGAACAAGATGAAATTCTACCACAGACTAAAGCAGCAGCAGCAGCAGCAGCAGCAGCAGATGGGGCAGTGTAGTGCCACAGAATCCTGGAATGGTTGGGTTGGAAGGAAAAAGATCATCCCATTCCACCCCCTGCCATGGGCAGGGACACATTCCATTATCCCAGGCTGCTCCAAGCCCCATCCCACCTGGCCTTGGACACTTCCAGGGATGGGGCAGCCACAGCTTCTCTGGGCACCCTGTGCCACCCTGCCAGGGAAGAATTTCTTCCTAATATACAATCTAAACCTGTCCTCTTTTAGTTGTATGACTATGGGTGGAAGGAAGAGACTAAAGCAAGACCCCAGGTACTGCAGTCTAAAAGCTTGTTCTGTCTTTGTTTCAGAGATTTAGGCTTATCCATTTTCCTTTGATAGCGATGCATTGCACAACTGTGCAGTTTTCTGTCTAATCAATGTCAGCTCTCTAGAAATGTTAGTCCCCTCAGCAGCCTTCAAGGTGGGTGATTTCACAATTTTAAGTGTAGGAAGTGTGATTCCAGAGACAAAAAACAGCCATTCTTTCTCTGTGCCAGACAAGAAGAGCAATGTTCAGCCTTAGGCTGGTCTTGTAAGGAAAATTTCCAGAGTTCTCACTCTAATCCATCTTCCTCACCACAAAGCAAAATCTACATTTACAGAACTAATCATCTGAGTGACTTGTATGGGTACCAGGAACTGCAGTTTGAACTCATCCTGTGGAATAAATAGCCCAGAGTCACAGGTCCTATGCCAGATATCAGACCTCACCTGCATTCCCTTGCTCTGCTGCAAATTGCAATCAATTAGAGATTATTCTGAGTTCATATTTCATACTTACAATTTCCTGTCCTGTCTCTGAGCCAGTTAAGATGAAGCTGGCCCAACCAGCTCCTACTGCCCTCCTGCTGGGGAAGAGCTTCAAATATCTGGCTCAAAAAAGCTCTTAATGCTGTTACTGGTAACTCATACTCAGCAAGAACTGGGCATACTAGAGACCTCATTTCAAGATTCTCATATTTTAATCTCTGGTAACTAACAGCCAACTCCCTTTTTGAATAAAAGGGACGATAAAAACTGGGCTCTTGGAGGACCTCATTAATCCCTGCTGTAACTTGATGCACTTCACATCATATCAGGAAATACAGCTGACCTGCTGTGACATTACCCAGCACCTCAGAGGGATCAGCATCACTTATGGCACACTGTGAAAAGCCCTCCAATTTCCACGTGTCCTGATCTCCACACAGGGATGATGTCAAGGGCTAAATTTCCAATGAGCCAGAGCTCGGAGCTGACCAGTGCTACAATAGAATATGCATGAAGGTCAGAAGCAGCTGTCACCTCAGATGTGTATTTTGTACAAAGTTATTCTCTTAGCAGAGAAATTCACTAGAGTATATTACTAAACTGAGGAAAATAACTTGAGAAAATGGGAAGAGGCCATGTAAAAAATGAGACAATCAGGCCAGAACCCCCAGTTCATTTTGACTGCATCAGCATGCTGGATCCAACTTGTAAACCAGCCTTAACAGAGAAGCATTTTCCCTGTTTGAATTGCATTAAGAAGTGGAATTAGCTTTATAAATTTAAATCAGTTAAGTATAATGAAATATTTATAACACAGTATCTGATTTTTTCCCCCGTTAGGATTCCACTTAAAAGGAAATAACAAGGAAACAGTGCTCTCAGAAAGACAGTGGGTTTACAATTTATGCTAATTAATTTTTATATTGACACAAAACTAAACCCTGCATGTTATTTGACTGCAGCAAGGGGAAAAAAAAAGGCAGATGGAACAAAATAGATATTTTTTTCTGCAACAGATAATTCTGTGAGAAAGTCTCTGCTTTTTACCAAACCTGTTAATCCTCATTCATTTTTCTATTGCCCAGCATGCAGGCCACTATGCCCAAACCAGTCCCAATCCCTTCCCCAAACACCCAGACACAAGGGCAAAAGCATAAGCGAGAAAAATGGTTCCATTTATTTAAAGCCCTGAAAGGTTCCAATCAAGATCAAGTAGTCATTATTCTAGGAACTTTATAAAAAGAGAAATAGCCTATCCCTGACCTGCAAGAGGTTCCAATTTTTCCATGGAATCAAATAACATCATTCAAAGTTGGAAGAAAAAATTCTATTGCTTGTAAAGCTTGGAAAAAAAATGCAACACCATTCTATTGCTAGAAATTCTACTTGGGATTTGGAAAAAGAGCTACCAGTTGGCTAATTCCATATGTATTCATAGAAGAGTCTGTGCCAAAGTCATAATTGCTCTAAGTTGCTGAGTGTCACTGATGCTACATCAAAAAGAAACCCAGGCCACAGAGGTATATTTTCTATTAGAATTATTACTCAAAGATCTGCAAAAGCCTGACATGAAGTCCTCTTCCAAGTTTGACTGAGTCAAATTGTATTTGGTGTTCAAACAGATGCATTTTTCTCTTCTCCCTCCCCACACATATGCCCCATCTCAATTGGGAAAGAGTGAAGGTCTCTATACCACTGGAAGGGAGAATATTCAGTATTATGTCTTTGATTAGAGAGTGGGACAAAAGCTGAAAAACAACAACACTACCACACTGACCAACTCAAGCTCTGTCAGCTTTGGCCCCATCCTCCAAATATTTGTTCTACTTTGTTATACTTTAATTATTCATTCAGGTGTTTTCTATTGTTAATAGAATTTGCCTATCATATTGATTAGTTTATTTAGTTCAGCTGGATTCACAGTGTAAAAAAGAGTTTTTTCAATTTAACAACTCCTTTGCTCCACTGACTACATTTTTGATTTTTTCCTCCCCCTAATTTTCATAGAAGCAGCACCACTAATTACCTGCCCTCATGTCAATGTTTCTGCAGCAGCATCCTACAGCACTGAATTGCTGGTTTCCTTATTGTTATTAGCACTGAAGCACTCTTATGAGGAACATTTCACCCAGCCAGCCTGAGGTTCCTGCAACAGAAAAAGAATAATTTCTTAGTTAGAATCAGGATGCTGTCTATCCTTAATGAGACAGCAGCATGATTAGAAATGGAGATGTTTTGCATTTCCCATCCACATTCATTTAAAACCACGTTTCACTGAAGCCAACACAGTCTTATCCCAAGATGCATGTTGTGCCTATTCAAAGAAAAAAAAAATTCTTTATCTCAGGTTTGCAGCTTTCTCAAACATCATAAAATCCTAATTCACCTTTCCTTATTTTAATGGCTTTCCCAGTACAGTTCTTAAGTAGACATGGAAGCTAGATTTATCAATGTCTGGCAATAACATGGTGCTACAGTCCTCACCTAAACATGCACTGTCTGAATTATGCTGTGCAAAGATATCTATAATGTTTACAAAATGGAGAGGGTGATAGTTAAAGCCTGATAGCAAATCTGTCAGCTTAAAATCTATCTCCCATATCTTATCTCACCATAAGAATAAACGGATTTTTTTTATTTTACCAGGATATCTATTTAAGAACTTTATTTGATTGAGACAGAAAGCAACTCTATTCCACTGCTTTTCTATTTTAAATATTTGCTTTACTCACTGTGTTGCCTTACATCTTCCCCATTAGTTAAGTCATCTTCAATATTTACAGATAGTTGACTTTGCTAATCCTTGTACAATCTCGTTTTTAAAACAGCTGCCAAATTACTTGGGACAGGAATACTGTGAAATATATTTGGCACCATTTTATTACTGAGAAGAACAATGTCAGAAATTTTAGGAGAAAAGAGAGAGACTAAGTATTCCTCCAGGATAAGGAGACACAGGAAAGAAGGTGAGACAAAGGATGGGGGTGTGGAAGGAGGTGAGAGGGAAGGTGATCACACCTATTGGAGGAAGAGGATGAGAAATTTGAAGATATAAAGCAACACAGGAATTCTGTTTTCTCCTATTCAAAGGTATTGCTGGGCACAGCGAGCTCAGGACAATGTCCTGCAGGGTCATTAATCAGGAAAGACACCTTAAATGGCCAATTTGAGCTTTTGGGGGGAACTGAAGCTAAATGAAACCTAGTAAGAGATGTCCTACAGTGAGAGCTAGTGAGCACTGCAGGGGAGATTGAGACTGAGCTTGTGAGGCCCAGTAAAACTTGGATATTTTTGTAGCTTCTTCATAAAGCCCATCCTAGGAGCTCAGATTCATGCTCCTCCTTGGCCTACCAGGCAAAGTCTTGTACTGTTTGAAACCTTGGCACAGAGGTATAAAGAGGAACTAAACATGAACTCATGATTAGTGCCAAAATTCTTCAGAGTTCTTCATAACCAGCCTGATATTAATGCCATATTAAAAAGTGTCCATGGCACACTGTTAGTCAGCATGGGAGCAAATGGGTTAATTTGAATGAATTTGTTATGTGGTTTAGTTAAATTGTATTAGATATTTGTATTAAGAGTTGAAAATGCCTTGATTAATTTTTCTTTACCTTCCTAAGTGATTTAAGTTAAATCAAATCAAATTGACGACATTTTATTTCTGACTATGAATGTGGGCACAGAATTTAACACAGTTTAACTAAATCTCCTTATGAGTGACTGAGGCAGGGAAGGAATCCTTGACAATTGCCACAGCTCCCAAAAGAAATCAAGACAACTCCCTCTAACAGCACTTCATTCCTTAAGATAGTTGAAATCTGTCTTGTGCATTGAAGGAGGGATAGGAGGGAAGAGAAAATGTATAAGGCTCATGCTGCAACATTATATAATGCCAATACCAGAGGCAGACATTGGACTACTTCCATCCCATATGGCAAGACAAATGTTCTCCCAGTTTATTATTAATAGTGCTGTGACAGCACTGTGACTCAGCATCAGAAATCATTATTTTAAATATCTTCCACCAGAACTGATTTGGAACAAATCTTTTTGCCACAGAAGGTTGGTCCTGACTAAAACTTTCCACCCAGCCCTGAGATGAGCACAGCAATGCAACAACCTGGTGATCCACTTCCACATAAAAATGAAAGTGTGTCTAACCTTAGAGGAGCTGATATAGCATTCTGAATTATACATCAAGGAGAAAAATTCAGTGGGTAAATGTTAAAATCATTAAATAACTTTTCACTGCAAATATAGAGTGAATGCCTCATCCCCCAGACAGTTATGAGATGTATCAGTTTAGATTTTTAATCCCAAAGTATGCATAAATCTCTCCAGTCTCATCTCTTGTCGTCTTCTTGTCAAAAGAAATTTCATTTTACTTCCACCCATCATTGCTCCCCATGGTTTCTGAAAACATTCCACTTTAAAATTTTATCATGGGAAGGGGGAGGTTCTTTCTAGATTTCATGCAGGGTTAAACTATGAAATCCACAGAAGAAGAAGACTTTATTAAAAATAAAAATAACATTTAAAAAGAGGGCTGATAAAAATATAAAGTCATAGAATGACTGAACACCCTCTATATTTTCCCTCTCTCTACCTCCACTACTGCAGAGTTTGATGCACATTTTCTCTCATTAGTGTGTGTGATGCTCTTAGAGGAGAAAACAGATGGATCAATCACCCAGGCTGACTCCCTGCTTCCTTGATATTCTTTCTTCAGCCACCAACACCTCATTAGTTCACAAAACTTACAAGTACCTAAAGGCTGTAAAAACCCCACCCCACACCAAATGACATCCCCCTTCCTCTGCTCTCAACCCCTGCCCCATCCCTTTGAATTTCAGTGTGATGACTTCTTCTGGTGCTGCCTGTCCTGTGGGATGCAGGGAAAGGAATCCCATTTGGATTGCATTTTGTCACTGGATAAATGCAACCCAGGGGGTTTCATTGCTTTTCCATTTTCCTTAAATTTTTTCTGACACTGATTTTGAGACAATTTTAGGAGTATTCATGTTGTACATCATAAGCACACAACAGCTTCTGGCTGCAACCCAGCAGGAGCCTCCTACATTTCACAGGTGGTTTGTGAGCTGCAGATGGAGAACTTCTGTGGAAAAAAAAAAAAAAAAGCTAAAAAAAATCATCTATCCTTATTTGTCCTTTCATTACTATTGGTTCTCACCAGTACTCTGCCTTTCTGAGTGTTACAGAAGTGCATTCAGCTTAAAGAAAGCTTTTAAAGAATAATAACCTCTCTTATTTTGCAACACTATTCTGACTGCTACCAAAGCATTTCATTAATTTCCAGCTTTCCTACTCTCCTTTGTGCTGTTGCAGAGAAATGTGGACCTGGCTGGCAATAGTACAGAAAGTAGTGCCCCAAAGGGGCTTGTGCAGAGAGAAATGTAGTGTGCCAGCAGAGCAGAAAAGGAAGGGGAAGGGTATAGAATCACAGAATCTTTAAGGTTGGAAAAGAGCTCCAAGATCATCAAGTCCAAGCTTTGATCCCATTGTGCCAATCCAGTCATTTCTTGAACACCTCCAGGGATGATGACTCTCCCACTCCCCTGGGCAGCTTGTTGGAGTCCTGGACCACCCTTTCACTGAAGAAATTGCTCCTGCTGACCTTCCTGAATCTTTCCTGGTGCAGCTGGAGGTTGTGCTCTCTGGTCCTGTTGCAGGTGTCCCGGGAGAAGTGGCTGACCCCCACCTGGCCACAACCTCCTTTCAGGTATGAATGAAGGAGCAAATCTTTAACAGCTTAATCAGACACCAACTCACCAAATTCTGCAATATAAATTTGAAATTATTTTCACAAGCCACTAAGCTGCTAGTTTTCCCTGCTCAGGCTGAATTTTCCCTGCTGAGGCTCTTCCTTAAGGAACATTTCCCTGACCAACAAGTCTTTTAGCAACACCAGTTTTAAGCTTTTGATCCTGCTGCCCAGCTCTGCCAGATTCTCACTTCCACCTAGTACATTAGAGCTGCTGAAAAGCACAACATCTATCATCTAGTGAACCATGATATCATAGCCAGTAACACCAATTAAACAAATAAAATGTACTCCACACTGCACCGGGGAAGAGCTTGACTGAGGTTTACAGTCATGGACACCACCTGACAATGTCAATGCTGAATCTTTACTCACCAAGCTCCCACCAGTAGAATGAGAAACACACTGGCATGTGATACTTGGATAAAAGCAGGTCCTTTTTTACGTGGTTATAATTTGTTGACACAAGTTTATCAAAGCAGACAGCAACAGCAGTTTTAAAAATGGATTGGGCAAGATCGTCAGCAGTCAGTTAAAAAAAAAAAAAAATCAGTGTTTTTCCAGCTAGCTCATCTGCTAGTTTCAGGCAAAATTAAAAGTAAGAAGAAAAGGCCATTTTTCTTTGAACTGACTTCAAATTTGCTTCTAATCAGCTGGAAACTTTGTTTGTTGTTATTTAAGAAAAAAGAAGAAGCTAATTTAAAAGAAAAATAGAAATGTATTTCAAGTCCTATTGCTTTTGTTCATTTTCATCATACTCAAGTACTTAGACTCTCAAAAGGACATAAAACAGTGAAAATGGTACTCGTGGCAAATGAAAAATGCACCCATTGCAATTATTTTATAATTAAGTCTTGATGATGTAGCATTTAGAAAGAGTCAACCTATCAGAAAAATCCAAGTCTATAAACACAGAGCTGGATTTGCAAGTGTTTTGCTTGTACTGGCAATGAAGGAGAAATCAAATGGGAATAGGATGCAGAAATGTGACAAGCCTGTACCTTGGACATTTGCCCTTGGTGATATCATATTCTCCTCTTAGGGAAGCAGCTCAGAGAGGCCGATGTGCAGCACAAGGAAGGCAACAGTACACACATGTTTCTTGCTCTGCTTTCAGGGGCCAGCTGTGTTCTAAGGCTACCTGCCAGTGTTTCACTGACTGCTGTCCACTGGACCACTGTTTGAGTCTACATCATTGCATGCTGTCTAGAGAACAAGTAAAACACAGGGCATGGTCTGTGCATTCACAGGGAAATGAAAAGAACAACGTGGTCCCTTAACCTGACCCTTTCCATGCAGCTGTAACCTCTCATTAAGCAGCAGCCCCAAACAGGCTGAGTTTTGAATCATTGCAGTGTCCCAGTTACTTGAGAGGCTGTGAATTTGCTGACTGATCCCAGCATTCCAAGCTGTTAAAAACACAGAGAATTTTAACAAAAAATGAGTCCAGCTCCTACCAAGAATAAAACAAAAACAGCCCTGCAAAGATCTAGAAGTTGTCAGCCATTCTTTAGAAGTAACACAAAACCAGTGTCAAATAATGTTCAATACAAAATACACAATGGTAAAAGAACAGGTTGTATCTTCAAAGAAACTCTAGACCTGGGGCTCTCAAATGGAAATGTTTAAAGTGGCCATTTTGCATATTTTGTATACATAAACTTGAAAAAATATCCATCCACGAGTAACAGTCTGGAATACTGACTTGATATTCTTTTTACTCACATTCGGGAAAAGTAAATTTAAATTAAATAAAAGGAGATGTGAACTTTGGACTCACCAGGTTCTCCACAACAAGGCCATGGATTTAAATAGGTGGTATAAAAATAGAGAGCTGGTTAATTTGACATCCTATTTGTACACGAAACAATTGATACAATGAGGACATCAGCACATTGACATGGTTTTGAGAAGTTCAGTTAACATTTCAGCAACGTGTAGAGCTCATCTGGGCCCTTTATGCAGGGGATATTTTCTTATAATGCACAAATATAGCTAAAAATATTTTCAATCCGATTCTAATTTGTCTTGCCACACAAAAATAGCATGCAGCACAATTAATATGCATAAAACATAAACCCATTAATGGACTGCATTTAGATGAGTTAAAGGAAGTGAACCAAGATCATCATAAATCTTCTTATGTGCTTTTGGTGATATACTGTCAGGTAGGAATTAAACATGCAAGGAACTTTTATTGAACTGTCCAGATCCTGTTTATATTCAATCAAAGTTGCCCACTTTATCATTCTGCTCTTGACATTGCTGTGAAATAGATAACAGCTAAATCAGAGACTGTCAAACTGAAGTAACTGTCAGGAATTAAATGGTACTGCTGAATAAAAGCCATAATTGAAATGCACACAAAAACAACCCCAAAAAAACAAGCCTCTAAAACAATGTGGGAAACTTGAGATGACATTGCAGAGACACCAAAAGTCCCTGATACAGCAACAGAATTGAGCAGATTGGGCAAAATGTCATCGTTGGAGCTTTCTTGTGCCTTATTACACACAGATATCACTTGGGACTGCACAGTGCTGAATTACTATTTACAGCAGTTTGACCTTGAACATTACAGTTGCACAAATACAGCCCTTTCACTGGAACTGATCAATAGTTAAGAGGTCACTGAAAATGAATAATGTATTTTTGTATTCAAATAGGAAAGAAAGAAAAAAAATAGAGACTTGTATAGATCCTAAAAGGAAGAATCTGTTCATAAAACACCTGGACTAACAAAGGGCAGTCTTTTCCACACAACAGTTAAGATGCAATACATTATTGATAAAGCATTGTAACAAGTTCAGCACCCTTTCAGAGCTCTCATGGTGCTCTAATTATGGGATGTAAATTGGAATCTCTAAAACATGTGAGTTTCCTGAAGATGAAATTTAGCCACCCTCAAGCATGCTCGATTAACTGAGTGACAAAGAATTGCAAGCAGGAGTTTAAAATTCAGTATTCATTCAAAAGAAACCAATCTGAGGATTTCAAATACTCCACTAACAGCAAGAGACTAGCAGTATATAGTCTGATTATTTCACATCCTAAAGCTTTTCTCACCCCTACATTTATAGAGACATCTGCAAACGCTAATAGAGTTCTCTCTAGGATGGGGATCATTAAGTCAAAGTACTCAAGCACAATAGGCAATGAAAGATTGAATTGGTTAGTGCTCATAACAATTGACAATGATGCTAATATATATCAGCACTGAACTTGTGCAGTGTATTCAACATCTGGAGTTTCTTCCCTGGATTTTATGCAATCACCATAAAACTTTAAATAAATACTAACATACACATTTCAAAATATATATCAGTATCCTGGTTTTCATTATCTGGAATTGCCCATAAAAAACTTCAGGAACCAATGGGAGAAGAGAATAATGAGCACTTTTCATACCATGGGCAGCCAAAAAGGTGGCACAGTGCAGTCTACTGTTCCTGCCTGTGATCCCACCACCATGTCCACTTGAGACTTGATTTAACACGTTACATCAGTGGGAGATTGTACCTGATTTCTAAAGAGTACAAGAGCTCCCTCCTCAAAGTGTTTTCAGAAGGGAACTGCGAACCACTTTGTAGAAAATCCCTTCATTCTGTTGGTGCTTGGTCACACTCAAAACATAAAGCCCCAGGGGATTTTTCAAGTGGAGAATAAGAGCAAAGGTTCCTGTCTCCCCTCCGATCTGAGAGCAGCCTGCAGCAGATGCTTGGGGAACCAGAGAGGTCCAATGCACCATTCCATCTGGTCATGCCAGGAAATGGCACCCTGAGTTCATTCTATGGTAATTCTATACAGAATGCAAAATAATACTGCAAAGGGACTGCCCAAAGCCTTCCTCTTCAAGCAAAGATCATCTACCCATCTCTTGACATCTAAGGGCTCAGTGTCTCTCCACACTGGGGATAATCTATCCTTGACTATAGATGCAAATACTATTATGGATCTCTCTCATACCTATTTGCCTTCAAAAGGCAGAACTAAAATCCAAACAAGACTGAACTGCAAAAATTGCACATCAAATTCTTGTTTGAGCCAGAGGTCACTGTTTATATATCTACACACATGGAATTGACAACTTTCCTGCATAATCACATGATATTTCTCTTAAAAGAAGAGCAGTTTCATGAATTTGTATCTGAATGCATTATTGACTGTGAACATATATTATCACTCATCTGCACAGGAAGTTTTGGGACATACAGTGTTGTGTATAAAGTTGAGTATAAAGAGGTAATATAATTCTGTTTCTCTGCAACATCTATTTGTATTTCTTGGGGTAAAAAACATGAGTACAACCCAACACATTTACTGAAGAAAGGTATTTACCTACAGCTGTCACAATAAAATTTTCTGTTTAAAATCTGAATATTATTTGCACCTATTTAAATTATTAAAACCCGTCATTCAATCAATAGAAATAACATGAAGAGTGCATTTATGGTTTACTTTGTATAAAGACACTCATGTTTGTTTTTTCTCTTCAAATTATGGAATATAAAAGCAGGGGTTTTTTTTAATAAAACACTTTTTTGCCAGCCTTTTGTACCATCTCATATCATTTAACAGTAAGAAACAACTGCAGTAGGTGCATAGACACCTCAAAAGACAAGTTTTATGGGATAGGGAAACAGTCTTGTGTCTGTTAAGCATAAGTAAAAGTATAATCTACTTCATCATGATTTTTCACTGGTTGTGAAATTGCACATTTCTTTTCAATCCAGCAAAAAAAATTTGGAACATTTCTGTCCCATATATTGTCGTCTCTCAAGATCAGCAGTTCTCCTTTTCGTGCTGTGATGGATGCTGCACTGGATTACAGAACCCAACTATATCTGCTCTGCTGCTTCCTTGATATTACATAAATTGTATTCCACAGCATGAACTCACAGTCAAGATCCTGAATATTGCTCCATGATAAATATCACAGACGAAGAGATGGTCCAGAGCCAGTGTTATTTCCGTGGTGCTGGCACATCTCCTGAGGTAGTAAACACTATTTCAGTTGCAAAAAGTTCTCAGGCACTGTTGTAGCATTCAGAAAGAAACTAATTTTTACAAGTATTTTAATATACTTCATGGAGCTTTTTTCCTTCAGCAGCTCTTTCTACAAATCAATATTTCTCTTTCCTTCCTTGAACATTTGTAGGAGCAGGGGGTGATCCTGTCAATACTTACATCAGTGAGAAGTTCAGCTGCACTGGTGCCCTGTTATATTCAGCAGTGCTACACGTACAGTGAAGTGCTGGCAAGACTCATAGCCTTGATATATCAACTCAGCTCTTCCCTGAAATACAACCATCTCTGGGGTAAAGCATGATAAATATTCAACAGCACAGGGAAACACTACTCTGCAGCTTTAAGACTCAATCTGGCAAATACTTACACAGGAGTATATTTTCTTCACACCGCTAAAGAAAAATACTTATATATATAAACTTATTCATAGGCACAGGATTGCAGAGTACAGGACCCAAGAGAGGAAAGAGAATGGAGGAGAAGGAGGAGAAAGCCTTTCCAGTGCACCCCAGGGGCTTCAGTGTGGATTGAATCTCTTGCAAAAACATAGTGAGGAAACAAGCTGGTCAAGCTGGCAGCAGCTGGAACCAAAACCATTCAGGATTGCTCTGTACCAGGAATGGGGATGTCAGCCCAGCACTGCTAATGTCCATTGAGCCCAGGAATGTGACTGAGCACTGCTGACAGCAAACCAGGCTGTTTAAACATCCAGGCACGAAGCTTGGAAGGGAGCAGGCAGGAGCAAATGCCCTTTGCTGACCTAAGTTGCAGGATCTATCTCAATCACGTCTGTCTCAGTTTCATCTCTGTCCCAAAATTTGGTAAAACTTTTTAAATAACCCACAGCATCTGAAGCTCTTCAGAAAGCACATCTCATGCAGATTTTCAGAGATGAGATAATATTTCAGTTGTGTAATGGCGACTCTTTGGACATCTGATCAAGTATATTTCCTATTTTTCCATAGGAATTTGTCATTTCTTCATTGATCTTCCTTCATTTCAGCACTATTAAAAGAAGCCACTGTAAACACCTCCCTGGCACTGCTTCCCAGAGAAATGTTTCCCTATTTCACTCTTCATAAAGGTCTGCAATAAAGAGATACCTGTAAGCCATCCTTTCTAAAACTGTATTTTCCATTTAATTACTCATACAGAACCAGAATTACAGGAAATGTGTTAATGGATTTCTTTTTTTCACAGCCCAGGTTTCATCCAATCTCTTCAGTGTACAGAAATATATACATATATACAATATACAGAATTTTTTCATGTCTACTAAATGGGTATGCAGCTTACTGATGTATAAGTTGATCTCTTCAATCTGCAGAAACTCACTGACACAAAAAGACAGATCTATAATATGTGGTGATCACATATTAGATATGGATTGCAGAACTTGCTCAGGCAGTTATTCAACAATAACAGGCTGAAGTCATCTGAACTAGTCTGAAAAGACTGCTTATGTTTTATACTTATGACCAGTGATGCCCTTCCAAAATCATAATGGCACAGCTGCAACAGTTCTATTTTATTATCTGGAGGGTTGGTTTTCAGCACGTTGGTTGGGTTTGTTTTCTTTGGGCTTTTTTGTTCAATTTTAATGTGCAAACTTTGGGTTCCCATTTCTGTCTTGTTTAAGACTGAATTTTATCCATGAAGGGACATTTCCCATAGCTGAAGCTTTAAAGAAAGTAAATGTCAATTCAATTTGTCCTTTCAACCCACACCAACCGAGGAACAGTGATTTTTTTTTTGCTAATGAAACTCTCTTGGCCCTCTGGCAAACTAAGATTAAGAGACAACTGATATTTCCAAAGCTGCATGCAGGATTTGTGCATACAATTTCCATTTTGCTCTTGATGTATCAGAAGCTACAGATGTGAATAAGTAAAAGCCTACAGCAAACTGCAGCACAGCACATGCTTAGCTATGAGCACACCTTGGACTGAAACACATTTATTTGTAAGAATTTGTAAGATCAAGATTCATTCTGCTGTAAATACCTTGCTACTAGCAAGGTGTTAAATTATTTTAGGTCTATGTCACATGCTTGGACCTTGAGAAATGCAAGGCTACTACTAAACAACATTATTTCTGTTCCTTGGAAGAGAAATATATGAATGCTTTCTGTGCTTCATGTGCAGTTGTACTCAAACTCTCATCATATTTTGGTTGAAATTCAAAATGAAACTACTACATCTATGCTTTTCTTCTGTGGGGTTTTTTTTTTTTTTTCATGTCTAAAGATCTCCTGACCTAAAACTCCCTAATAATTCCACTTACCATTTATATTGCTAGAGAAGATTTCTAGGGCAACTACCACACCCATCTTTTTGGCTGTATAAAGAAAAAGAAACAATGAAATTTCAAGTGAGCAAAGGCTTGGAAAAGGGCAAGGGAAGAAGGAGACCTCCAAAGCTTATACAGACTTTCCCTTCACAATCTAATATATCTGGACAAGCCCAAACTGAATAAAACATCTGAACTTTTAGCCACTTATGCACTGAGTGCATTGAAGGTGTTCTTTCCATATTTTTTAAGAAAAATATAAACCACATTTACCATTTTGAAAATTAATGTTCACTTCACTTTGGTTTTTATAACACTAAAAAATTGGGTTGATGAGCATTTCCCCTAAAACTGCCTAAAAGTGTTTCTTCTGCCAACAGTCTGCAGATATGTTATAACCACCTTTCATTGGAGTGACAATACTTGCATTATCCAGTGAAATAATGGGGATATAGTAAAATCTAGCTCCTGAAAATGTTTGAAACTGGCTGAATAACTCATAAATTTCTTGGGGTTCAGCTTACCTTTATTTCTGTGAGTAATTACCTAAGACATTTGGGCCAATTTTTTGGGACTTCCTTTTGAAAAAAAAAAAAAAAAAGAATATTAAGAACTAATCACGACTCCTTAGGATATAAATATTCACTTTTGGAATTAAAAGACATGAAAGATATGCCCCAGCTTGTTTAAGTTATATGTTATGTTGTGTAATCTATTCAATAAAGGGAACATCATCTGCTGCTCATCAGTTTTGACTGAGAAATTACTTTGTTAGATAGAAAAGTCCCTTGTCAACTGCTTTTCAAATGAACAGAAATTCAGACATTTTTGTCCTTTTTTGTTCCAATCGATACAATGGCTTCATGGGATTAAATTAAATGCAAACTCTCCAAAGGTCACAGACTATTGGTCCAAGGTAGCCCAAATTAATCAATGAATAAAGATCTCTCAAGAGATAAAGTACACCAAGTGACACCTAATCTTCCTGAGCAGTTAAATTTCAGGACAGCCCTATGGGTAAGGGTATAAATTCTGCTGGAATATTAGAAACACTGGAGGTACACATTTTCAAACACCCACATGCCAAAGGAGTGCAAAAAGTATCTGGTGGCCTGTCACTCCCATCAAAGTCTTCAGCAGAGCTATGGTACCACTGCAGCTTCCTGAGATTTATTGCTGAGAAAAACATCTGGGGACAGTTATTATTTGCATGTGTCCCCAAAAAACTTAAGGAAAAAATCCTTTCTAGTATCCATACACATCAAAAGATACAAGTCACTAAACAAATTGGTGTAGTAAAATCTGAGGGAAAAATGCCACAGATCACGTAAATACCTTCAGCTTTGAGTGCAAATTCTAGACAACATTCATTGGTGCAGCAATTGTCCTGTATGGATTCTGTGCTTGGCCCCACATTCTCAAAAAGTTCCCTGGAAGGTTGTGACCCTATTAAAGGCTGTTGGTGGACTGTGTTGGTGAGGCAGCACCATCCCTGCTGCTCATGGAGACATAAGCAGAGCAGCCAAGCTGCAATTAAACAAGTCTGCCTTGTTTTTTCCACAGCTGGAAGGATAAGGTAGAGCAGGTAATGTTCTATCTGTGTCACGAGGACTTTGTTGGTTTCATGCACTCTCATATGTGTTTTTATGGAAAGTGTTTCTTGTTAGACCAGTTTTTTAAAAAAGGATAGTGGCAAACAGTGAGGTGGATCTGAGGCAATTATGTCTCAAACTAGAAATAGGTTTTATCTTTGCATTTTCTGGGTAAATAATTTTCATCACACTAGGAAGGAATGCCATCATCTGCCAGCAGCACACTTCTGAGGAAACAGGCTGCACTTAGACTTGTCTTTTTCTATTTTGTTTTATAATCCTTTCTCATAATACTTTATTTTTCAGGTATTGCATTTTTATAGTCAAGATTGCACCCACAGGGTGAATCTTCATATGCTTCCAACTCACTTCATGAACCTTTACCTCCTTCTACTGTTCCACATAAGAATTTAAACACCCACTGCTTTCACCTGGTACATTTTTGATAGGTGAAGAAGTAGAAAATAGTCAACTTATGTAGGTTAAACTCCTACTCTTCAGATAAATCCATGTTAAGGATGGCCATATGGTATATACAGAAGAATACCTGTCTTGGTTTTGGCTGAGAAGTTAATTTTCTTCCTAGTAGCTGCTGTGGGGCTGTGTTTTGGATTTATGCTGGAAATGGTGTTGATAACCCAGGGATGTTTTAGTTATGGCTAAGCAGGGATTACACAGATCCAAGGCCTTTTCTACTCCTCACCCCCCCAGCAAGGGGGCTGGGGGGCACAGGATGTTGGAGGGGACAGAGCTGATCCCAAGACCCACCGGATATCCCAGACCCCATGGCATCATGCTGAGCACATAAACTGGGGAAGAACTGGCTGGGCATGGGTCAGTGGGTGGTGAGCAACTGCCCTGTACATCACTTGCTTTGTACATTCCAATTATTTTGTCATTATCATTACTATTGTTGTTGTTGTAAACATTATTATTATTTTCCCTTTCTTTTGTGTCCTATTAAATTTTTAACTCAAGCCACAAATTTTACTTTATTTTGTCCCCCAGCTGTCTCCCCCATCTCCCTGTGGTGGGGGGAGGTGAGGGAGAGGCTGTGGTGTTTTGCTGCCTGTGGGTAGCAAACACCTTGACAGGACCATAGCTTCTCATATCACATCACTGCATCCTTTGCTGGAAGTTTTGTCAGAGTAACATTTCATGACTGCTTTCCATGTCTAGCTCACATCTGCAAGTATTCTGAGTGCTGCTACTCTCTTCATTTATGGTACTTCCATCCAAAAAAATCACAATAGAAAAAAAAATTCTTAATTACATTTCTAAGGAACAAGTTGATGTGTCACATAAAATCTCAGCATTAAAATTCATCCTCTTACCTGAACTTCTATCAGTTTCTATGTTGCCTGACACACACAAAATGAAAAAGTTCATAATTGTAGTGTAATTGGATTTTGTAGGAGGAAGAGTTTGCACCTTACCTATTCATTTCAAAGAACGAGTCTGGAAAGATTTTTATCCAGGTACAATTCAGATGCAGAAGAGGATAATAGGAAGGAGTGCTGAAGGGCACTGTCCCCTCAGGTGCCTCCTTCTAAGCGAGGAAGGGATGCATACTTGTCACTGGTGATCACTTTGCAGTGATTGGGAATGACCTTGGTCATTGAAGGGGACAGTAATCCCAAAACCAGCTGATGCAGCAACTCTTTGGCCTCATGAGGCTGACCCAGCCCCAGTACCACATTCCTTCTGCCTCAGGATGGAACAAGAAACAGCACCAAACACACATGTGTTACAGAAAATGTCCTGAAAAGTCTTCAAGCAGAAAGAAATCAAAAAATATAGAAGTCCAAGTTTACCATTTTGTTACTCATCTCAGTTTCACTCTTATGTCTTTCTATACAGCAGCCTAGATTCTATAATTAATTACCTATAAATTTATCTTCTGGAACTTGATATGGTAATTCAGTCTTAGCTGATCCTTTTAAAATCCATGGGACTGATGAGTATATTTGCATCATTCCCACTCTCCACTTCTATTTATTCTCAAAAATTCACTTACACATTAAAAAGCCTTTTCTTTGTGCCTTTGCCATTTCTGTGTCATGGTATAATAGCCTATTTCTTGTGCTGCAATTGATTACACTACAGAGTAAGGAGAGAAAGTTGAAAGCCTCTGATAATGGGAATACTTGTCTAAAAGCATGTTGATAGGAAGTCCATCATCTAAACACTAGATATTCTCATTTCCTAGCAAAAGCTGGATTCATTCTTTTAGTAAGAGCAAAAATATCACATGAAGGGGACCAATAGTCTAATTAAATGAATATATTAAAAGTTTCTGGCTTTGACAGGCAAGAGGTAGCTGTCATTCTTTTCAGCACTTTGTGAATTAAGCTTCTGTCCTTCATTATCCCAAAAGATTATTATTGCTCTGTTTCTTGTGAGTGTAGTGAGCTAGAACAGCAGAGATAATAGGTTATTATAGGAAAATTTGGCTTTGACATTTATATGATAAATTTGAAGTCAATTAGAGGGAAAATACTCCATTAGATAAAGTGAGTGTACCAATTACTGCAGTGAAGAGTTATTGCTAATGGTATAATTGAAATTTATAGAGTGGTGGTCCCAGCACTGCAGAATTTGATTGCATAAATGATGACACTAGCAGGCATGTAAACATTTTTGTTCCTAGTTGTCTACAGGCTGAGGATGGAGGGAGTTTATTTTTTTAATAAGTATTCCATCCTGATGTTAAAAATCCATTTCAGAGGTACCAGGAAGGGACTGATGTGAGACACCCACCTTTTTCCTTAGGTTCTAGCAAAAGAAAATAAATAGCCCTTTTTGGTAAAACTTGCGTGCATTTTCATGGAAATTAAATACATGTTAAGGAATCATTAAGAGAAAATAAAAATAAAGTTTTTCACATGAAGAATTAAGAAAATATATCACTTAATATGAACACCAAGTAACAGGGGAAACTTAGAAAAATATTTGCACAAATTCAGGTATAGAGATAGCAAAAAGTGGAGGGTTTCTGCCTCAGATATTGGACTGTAAAGTGGCCCCATGAAGAAACTACATGAAATTCAATTTAGAGCAGTTCAAAACTAGATAGAGAGATATGCTGGAAGATAAATACCAGAGAAAATCATGTCAGACTAGATCGAAAGGACAGGTTAGTCAGGATTTGATTAAAAACTTGCCAGTCATGTTTTTAAAAATCCTGCATTTTCTAAAACCTTAAGACAAAGAGGAAACAGTACAAGTAGTGAATACCCTGAAACCACTACTTGTGATATGCTATTTTTCTGTTCATTTCCTCACGTTCATATCCAACTGTTCCCTCCTAGCTCACCTCCTCTCACGCTGACAAGGACCCAGCATGAGGCTGCAGCTCAGCTCGGGCACATCAAAGGCTGGTGACAGAAGCAGTGGCTCAGCTGGGAGCCAGATCCTTGCTGGACACTGCTGCCTGACCCCACAGAATTTCACACTTCTCCTGCCAACACAGAAGGCAGGTCCGGGGTTTTCAGTAGCACCCAGCAAATCTGCAGTGCAAAGAGAAAAAGGAGCTTTGTTCTCGCCACGCCGAAGTTCTGCAGGCTCAGCCCTGATCCAGCAGTGGAGCCAAAGCTAAAAGAGGAGCCAGTGTCCATCCCATGCAGCCATGAGGCAGGGCACAGCTATGGGAAATGAGAAACACCAGCATGAGGCCTGAGAAGTGCCCACAGTGCATATTTTAAATGCCATTGTCAGCACAGCCCACCAGAGCTGTATTTCAATACCAAGGGGACCCACATCTGCTGATCATCTCCACTGACTTGGGTGGAATTAGTGCCTTGGTGAGGGCCTGGCACAGGCTGTACACAGAAGTGGAGGATGCCCCATCTCAGGAAGTGTTCAAGGCCAGGTTCTATGGGGCTTGGAGCAGCCTGATCTGGTGGGACATGTCCCTGCCCACGGCAGAGGGTTGGGATGAGATGGTCTTTAAGGTCCTTTCCAGAACAAACCACTCTATGGTTCTACGATTCTATGAATCTGAACATTCTCTTGCCCAAAAAGTGAGTTCATCATGTGCCAAAATAGGAGTTAAGGCTTAAATTGACACTAACTCAAGACCCTCAGCTTCGATCATTTTGGTTATGGTGTGCTAACCTGAAAACCTTTGGTGCACATGCAGAGTGGGGTCTGCAACACTGTGCAGGGCTCTGGTGAGATCTAAAGCAGGCTGCTCTGCTTTCACCCACTCCACAGGAGAAACAGACAGACACAGGTTTACTCTGGGATGTTATTCCTCAGGTAAACAAGATGTTCATCCAGCAGCAGAACCCATAAACCTGGTTCCCTACAGATCTGGATCTTTTCTCCTCTGACCCCACACTGCCTACCAGCAGCACCACTGTTCCCCTCTCCTTCCCCTCACTCCTCCTTTGCCCCAGGGTTGAATTCTGCAGGTGAGCAGCAATCTCTGCAGAAGCCAGGCTGAAGGCAAACATACTTGCCAGGAAACAGCTCCCCCAGGACAAGTGTGCAGTGCCAGAGTTCAGCCTGCCTTTTCCCTGGAGACTAATCTGGGTGTCTCCTTCTCAATCTGCTTACAATCTTTTTTGTAAAAATAAGATAGTGGGAACATAATTTACTTTCTATTTCAAAAGTTGCCAGCTGGTAGCTGAAGAGGAAAAAGACCCAACAATCACATATTGTTTCTTTCAGAAAGTAGAAGACAAATAAATTTGAGACACTATTTTTCACTAATGTAGCTAAAATAAAATAGCAGATATCTATTATGGGAGAAAAAATATGTGCTGAAGATAAGGTTGCTTTGTTGCTTCCATTATGAACTCTTTTTCCTGAGCTGTCATCACTTCTTCACTGAAATTTTGCTGCCTACTGAGTTTTCTGCAGTTGGAAATAAGGGAAGCAATAGTCCCTGTGCTACTTACTGCAGAGTAAGGGATGAGACAGCAGCCTAAATCGTTTCTGTCTGGCCTGCTAATTTCTTCTTCACTTATCCCACTTACAGGACCCCATCTCACCCCTGCAGCTACTGCAGCCCAAATAGTAGCTTAGACTTCATTGACATTTCTTCTCCGTTTTCAGAAGCGAACTCTACACACTTTCAGAAACAAAATATTACCAGCTATTTAGCTCCACACACAAAACCCATTCCTTCCAAAATGCTCTCTCACAAATCCAGCAGTTATTCCTCCTCAATCCAGTTTCTACTCAATTCAGCATATTTCCAGTTTCTCTTCTGTGAGCTGCACTTCCCACTCCCGTTCTACCAAGCACAATGAGACATGTACAGTGCTCCTCTCCATACCCTGCCAGCCTAGGTGACTGATGCACAATCCCTGAGGAAAAGTCATCCCTTCCTACCTACAGTCCTTATCTCTGCACCCTTGACCAGGGGCACAAGTGTTAGAGAACACAGTGATGAACATCATCCATGAACATTTCCCTGTGCATCACCAATGGCTATGAATAGGGGATGGAAACTTCCAAGGAACTGCTCTGACAGGATTGTGCTGTGTTACCTGGCATGTCAGCTGGTCTGTTATGGAGGGGCATTTTTCCTGCCTGCTCCCTTCAGCAGAAGTCTGCAGTCATTAAGGCATTAGTGCAAAGCATGCACATATGCACACAGAGCTGTGCTGCTAGCTCTGGCTTATGTTTAATGAATGAAGCGTGGCTGAAGTGCCCTGGGACTCAGCCTATCCAAATTGCTTGTTCTGAGGATGCCAGTCTGAGCTTCAGCCTCTTATGCTTAATGTTATACAAGGGACTACTTGTAGAAATAGAAAGGAGATTGCCTCTTAATTTTGACTTATTTTCCTTTCCTGTACAACATTGCCATTTGAGAATGCCAGTGTGGTTCCCTCCTTCATTTCCCTCCAATTAACTCACAACTTTGGAATTAAAATTTCACCAGGTTAAAACGTTTTCAATGCACTGGGCTTTATTTGCCTTTTTGTTCTCTGTTTTAAAAGCTCTGTGCTTCTTGATGAAATTCAACCTGTGAGCAGAAAGATGCTCAAAGGACAAGCAGAGATTTAAATGTCCAAGGCTGGAGTTTTATTTATGTTAAATATTTGCTGACTCCATTTGGTCTTTTAGCCAACTCTGATCTAGTTCAGTTCACTCCTCCTAAGCCTCCTGCCAAAGCAAAACTTGCTTTTGTTTAGCGTGCTTAGCGTATTTTTATTATCACATCGATGCTCTATCCTTAGCCCTACTGGGGAGCTTCATTTCAGTTCCTGTTTATTATTTCCTATGATCTTCTCAAAGCAGAATTCAGTTATTTTTTTGTTTAACTATCTAGGGTAGCAAATGAAAGAACAATTTGCTATTTCACTGCTCCATAACTCTTCCTACTGCAGGTGAATAACTAGATTCAGGTTCAAAACAACTGCACATTTGACAATTTATAAACAAAGGATTTTGTGGACTAGCAAAGAGATTTTTTGGCTACAAGCCCACATTAGCAGCTGACACAAGCATTAAAGCCCCAATTCTCTTTGCTGTAAACCACCAAAAACAACAAAAGTAAAAGCAGCAGATCAGCATGGAAAGTGACACCTGAATCAAGGTCTTTTCATCACAGGAAAACAAGAATAAACCTATCTGCCCCATTTTATCTCAGTCCAAATGAACAGAGTTCAAATTTTACCTTTTTTTTTAAATAACATGAGTCTTCTGAGCAGCATCCTCTCCATTTCTCTCTTCCTTCCCCAAATATCAATACTAAACAGCGTTGCCAGGTGGATACATTGAATAAGAGACACAATTACCTTCTATTCAGAGCTACTCCCTGTATGCAAGCACCCTAGACAGATTTGGACTAAAATTATAAACCGGTATTGATGAAACAATTTACTTCAGCTTTTATGTTCGCACTCAAGGATGCATCAAAACAAGTTCTAATGGTCAGATTTCAAAAGAAGTTGGTATGAGAGCTCCAGCTGGGAACAATGACAGCAACTAAGCCTGCAGCCCTTTCAGAAGCAGGGCCTGATGGTATCCAGAATTGTGAATCGTACAGAATAATATATTTTCTTATTTTTCCTTCTTTAAAGCTACATAAGCCTGTGTTTACTTGCTGCTTTACAGCTTCCTCTACCAACAGCCCTGTAATCATTAGATGAATTACCCAAGCATGGCAATTACTATAGAACAGATGCTTGTAAAAAGACAAAAAAAAAAAAAAGAAAACAAACAAACAAACAAACAAACAAACAAAAAACCCCACAACACCTCCTCCTTCCCACAATAATGTAATACACTTTCTTTGTATATCTGATCCTTTTGTCAGTACCGCTGGAACAATAAATGTACATTTGCAGTGCCACTTTTATTTGAAAAAAAAATTTAAAGAAACTTTTTAAAAAGGTATAGAAATCTATTTCTCTCATGGTTAATACCTAGTACAGAAGAGATCAAAGTCCTATGGAATATCCAGATAGTAAATAAAGAAAATATGAAACATAAAAATTCTTAAAATATTTGATTTAGGAGTTTATGGTCCCATTTACAATGCATCTTCAGCTGAAGGATGCCAATGGGCCTGATGAGCAACAAGAACCTACATCCTGCTGCTCTTCCATGAGAGTTGAACCTTTACTGTTCTTATTTTTTTAGTTTAAATTTTCATGCCAACTCCAGTTCACAATAATCATTGCTGATGAGAAAGCTTTGTTTAATTTGCTTTGAAGATGACAATGCCAACAGTATTTGCATTTATGAAAAGGTTATTCTGGAACAGTTACCAAGAAAAACAAGCACCTCCACATTCATTTCCATTCCCTGCACTTCCTTTTGGTTGTTTTTTAGGAAACGTTCCCACTTGCCACTCCTGAAATGTTTTCTTCAAAGCATGTGGTGTTTAAAAATCAAGGGACTTTGTGTTTTATCCCTGTTCTTCATGATCCATGTAAAGTAGCAATCATCAAAAGCAAAGATATTAACCCCCCTCTTTTTTTGCTTCTTTTTCCATCTGTTCTCAATGGGTACAGCATTTTATGCCATAAATTGGTGATATTAGCTGTTAAATCTTGCTGAAATTATTTCTGTGGCACGTAATCCACAGTCAGTGCTTTTAGAGTTTATGTCCTTGGATGAGCAAAATACTCACTGAAGCTCATGGGGGTTTACCCCAAAAGATTATCAGGATCTGGCTGCAAGTGGCTTCCAACAATACTGTGTAATTTTGTTTCATTTTCATTTTTTGCAAAGTACTTTTGAAAAGTCACTTGAACAAGAAATTTCATTGTCTAATGGGCCGTGACTGTTCATGATAGGGTTTCATTTTAAATTCAGTTCATTATGGTGTCATTAGGGAAGATATGACTTGTCTTATTGCATCTTATCATTTCCCACAGTTTTTATGACCATTATTAGTTTGGATTTTCAGAGTAAGATATTCATTCAGCACCTGATTAAGTGCACAGCAGAAGTCAAAGTGGAAGATTAATTGCCTTATGGCAAAAAAAAAAAAAGCAATGAACTGAATGTCAACAAATCTGGCCATTTTCCAGCTCGGCCCCATTCTTGCTGTGGGAAGGTTGTTTTACCCTATGTGGTAAAACTCCTTGTCAAATGCAAAGACAAACACTGCACCAACCCCATCAGTGAGCCAATCACTGGAGACTGTAAATTCTCCAGGAAAAAAGCCTCTCATCCTGCACCACGTGCCACACATTGAGTATCAAGAGATCTCATGGAGAAATTAAAATTCTTTTTCCATTGCACCATATTTAGAACAGAGCCAAGCAGAGCTAGATGCTGTTTACTTAGATTTACAGAAGTTCTCAAGCCACACACACTCAAAGAATAAATAAGATGAATGAACAATTTAAGAAAGAAATTTCACAAATCTTTAAGTTGCATTTTTTCAGCAATGCTCTCTTAAAACTGACCAATGTTTATTTTGTTGTAGCTGAGAATGCAGCTCGTTCCCTCATTTTTGATTAAAACCTCAAAGACCACGAGACATTAAAGGCTCTACGCTCCTTCTTTCAGCAGTACAGTAACAGCAACAAACACTTACCCCACTACATGAACTCTTCAAGGTGAAGGTGGGAAGACATCTTGATAAAAGGTGAATTTATTCCCAAATGGTTATTCAATACTGCCAGCTAAAACTAATTACAAAATTGGGTCAAAATTAAAAAAAAAAAAAATAAATAAATAAGAAAAGAGTAGATTTTTTCAAAATCCTTCAAAATCAGATTTTTCAGCTTTTCATTTTCAACTGGCATCTCCTTTTTTCAATGCTTTTTTTTGTCCTATGTTTAGATAAAACCAAACCAATTCCCATGAAATGGAAGTATTTCAATTTGCATTGAACAACTTGTTTCTGGTTAACCAAAACAAAGTTTTTCCAAGTCTGGTCACTACCCCTCCATCCATTGCAAACCTAAAAACTGTCAGTAATAGCCACCTTGCTTGGATTGGAATTGAGATTTTCCCCCTTGAGTTTACATTTTGGCCAAAACACTGAAAACCCCTCACATTTGCCAAGCTCCATTCAAACACAAAGGCTTATGGCTGAGTGCTCTGGAAACCTTTTTAGAGCTCTGGGAGATGAGAAGTGCTCCAGTACATTTGCTTTTGTTTGTACAAGCTGTAATTGAGTTGGTGGTCACCACATTTCAGTACCACATATTTGGGATCCTCGAGGGGTGTTCTCCAGGCAGTTGCTAAAGCTTGTTGTGGCTTTTATGGTATGGGAGGCTTTGTTATTTTAGCAGCTTTTCATTGTGTTATGATCTAAGTATCAGAACTAGAAAAGATGGGGATTTGTTCAGTGCTGAACCCTTTCTGATCCACATTTCTGAGATGAGAAGCTGATGCAGCAGAAATATTCTGCGTTTTAGCAGCCTCAAATTCTATCTTGCAGAAGTGGCAGATCACATCAGTATGCACTTTTAGATCTATTACAGCAATATCAGCAGTCCTTGATTTCTCAAAAATGGTGTTATTTGTGCAGGTAGAGCAAGCTGTCACCGTCTGACAGGTTTAGATTACTTCACAGGGGACAACCACTGCAAGGCACAGACAGCAATTGATTCATTTGTCATCACATGAGCTCAGCACCTACTGCAGAGCCAAGCCGAGTTAATGCAAAA
This sequence comes from Rhipidura dahli, assembly GCA_013399225.1. NCBI lineage: Eukaryota > Metazoa > Chordata > Aves > Passeriformes > Rhipiduridae > Rhipidura > Rhipidura dahli. Next base: position 249,666 of record VXAC01000102.1, read on the forward strand.
TTAAAAGTTACCACCTTTGTGCAATCTTTATTCACAAGCCATAAGTACAGAGCAAACCCTGTTTATTGTTAGAGTTTGCATCTTAAGCGCCTTACTGCTTTACTGCCAATTAAAAAAAGAAAATCACTGAGCTTTAAAACCCAACAAATCCTGTGTTCCATTATTCCAAGACAATCCTACATGTTGCAATCATGCCACATGTTGAGCTGGCTCGTCACGTGGAGAATCAGTGGTTCAAGGACAAGCACAAGCAAGTACTCAATACAGTTTTGCCCCTCAGTGATTAATTACCCCAAGTGCCTCTCCATTCCCATCTGGGAGAATGATACTCTGGGATTTTGTCTGCTAGTAAAGATTTTTAAATTCCAACACGACTGCTTGCAATAATTATTTTCATCCACGTTTTTGTCGCATTTAGATATTGCTAAATCATCAGAGAAAAAGAAAATCAATTTAAAAATCAATAATGGCAAATATATGTGCACACATATCACCCCCATGTGTGTGCACAGCCCAATGCATATTTGGTTTGCTAGTCTTGCCCAGAACACCTATTATCATTTAAATTATGGGACATGGCTAAGTCATGCCTAGGATTTTGCAAATTCAAAACTGATGGATTCCAGCCTTTTAAAGCAACCTTTGAGAAACACAGCCTAAAGATTTTCCTTAAGTGACCTTTCTGTTGTGTAGAAAGGGGTGGGATTTTGCATGGCTGTGTTTTTCTCCTTCCCCATCTGTAATGAGCCTGTGTCTAATTGCCACTCTAATTGTCACCTCTGTGACTTGTGCCTCCCTATGGCTTTGGGGTCTGCTTTTGATTTTTAGTGTGACTTGTGACAGACTCAAGTGAGCACCTTGTCCACCCGAGTAAACACTCAGCACAGAGGAAAGAACAGGAGATCTCCAGTGAAAATGAGAAATAGGCCTACTGGGAACAACTTGTATTGATTAATTTTATGAAGAAAATTACTAGACTGATTGCACTAAAGATGTTTTTACTCCAACATAAAAATATAATAAGCAAATGTTATTCCTTCGTGTGATGTCATGCCATGGAGAGAAAAATTCAGAAATGCTTTGTAACCACATTTACAAATCCCATAAATTCAAAACCTAAAATATTGGAAGATCAATAGAGCAAAAACCCATGTTTCTTTAAAAACAACCCCCCAGATTAATTGTTTCAAAGTGTAAGTAAACACGACATAAATTTTCACCCACATAGAAAACCTGCATTGTGTCTAACTGCTGGACACAATTGAGTGAGAAAGAAAACATCAGAAGGAAAAATTACTGTCTCGGAGCTCAGCCCTGAAGTGCCACCCCCGAGAATGGAAATCTGCTCCTCCTCTGACCCAGAACTCATTTTCAATACTTGGCAAGCACTTGTCTCACATGGGAACACTCCTGGTTTCCAGCTGCCTGGGTTTGGGCACTTGCAGTTGGATTGGCAGGACTTGCTGAGTGCCATCAACTGCAGCTGAGATCAATTATAGCTGTGTTTAAATGCTAAGATGTCTTTTTAAAAAAAGAAAAAGAAGAAGAAGAAACCCTCTATGTTTTGGTCTAGAAACCCCAGACTGGGTGACATTTCCTACAAGCTGAGAATATTTGACTTGACCTTTCTGGGCTCCAGTTCCCCTGATGTAAAGCAGGAATGTCACCTGCTACTCTGGAAAGTGTAATGGGAAGGTGGGTTCATCCATAATTATAAGAGCTTCAGAAAACATACTGACAGCCCTAGAGAAATGCAATGAGTAAGTGAAGCTTTATTCACTGCAGCACTTGGATAGTTATTAAAAGGCAGTTTTCAAGGCCACACACACTACGTGAGGTGTGGAAAAAACACTTTGCAAATCCCCCTAGGATTACATGAGATCAAGTGAAGATGGAAGGAAGTAATAATTTAACGATGACCAGAGAAAGCATAAGCAAGAAGTTGACCTGAAGGTTCATATGCATCCTCAAAGCTGGGCTTTCTCATCTGGATGTTGGGCTTTTCATAAAATACTCTTTAAAATGTTTTTGGGGTTTTTTTTTTGTTTTGTTGTTTTTTGTTTTTTGGTTTTTTTTTTTTTTTTTTTGCTTTTGGTAATGAAAAGCTATTTCAGTCAAGCTGACTGAAAGAGAACAACTTAAGAATAAAAATACAACATTACATGTGTCAGGGAAATGCAGTGAAGATGATTTATCTCTAATTACCATGGAGATGATGTGTCTGAAATTGAGGTCTCTCCATCAGGGAAAAAAATGCTTGTGTCATTAGAAACAATAAACAGAGGACCAAATCCATCAGTGGCCAGTTGGAGGCATGTCCAACAGCACACAGGAGTTTTAACCTTTGATGTCAACAGTTCAGCCTGTGTTCAGTCAGAAAAGTTTTTAGACCAATGTCAGTAATTCTTTAACTGAGAATTAATGGAACTCTGCATCTGATTCTTGGTTACATTAGCAGGCCAGGAATGTGACAGTGACCTACTGGATGTGCCCCACTCCTTCCTGCCTTTCACCCAAGTGAACAATCAGCATATCACAGTGAGATATGGTTTCCACTGCAGGTCAGACTACTTGCAGCCCAACTACACTTTCAATTTCTGTGCTGAATAACAATTGCAGAAATGACTTTCAGCCACACCTATGGAAGGCACATACCCTAAAGCAGTACTTGGTGCCCTTCCTGCTACTATGATTTTAACAATATTTACTGAAGATGTGCTCCAGCGTGTTTGTAACACCCAAATGTTTATAAAGATCTTAGGGAGATCTCTCCTGATCTCCCACCAGATGTTATTGATGCATCAGATATTGCCTTTTCTTTTAGCAGGACCACAGGGAAAAGAATGACAAGCCCTATCATGCATATGATATTTAACCAAACATAAAATACAGCAGGAATATGGCTGCATTTCTACTGTGTCAGGGCGGTGTTGCCCTGTTCCTGCAACAGTTACACTTTTTCACTTCATATCCGTGTCTCTCTGAAGCAAATGGAGCCCAACCTGAACACAAGTGTGCCATTGCATGCTGAGCACTATGTGGGGGGAAAACAACCATTCCCTTACCATGTCCCAGTAGGTCAAAACCTTTTCCCATCCTTCAGAAACAGAGCTGCAGCTGGGCAGTGAGGATAAAAAACTAAGGACACTGGGAAGACAAAAGTGGGTCTGAAGAAAGCAAAAACCATAGATGAAGTACAGATAAAAGCCAAGATCAGTTGCTTTGTAGCCTAGATACATTTAATCTCCTTATCATGGGATACACTAAATGCAGAATTTCATTGCACCTCATTTGTTGGCTCACTCTTCCTAACACAAAAGAACTTCAAAAGTAACTCATAAACCATGAAAGGCTGAAAACTGATGGCTTCTTGCCAACATGAAAGGTAGCTAAATGTCATGCTTTATTATTTTGGAGGAGTAGCTTTTCCCTGCCACAGTCATCATATTAAATAACATTCAGCATTGTTAATTCTAGTGAGTGTTTTCTCAGCACATGGGACCATTACACAATATCTGAATAGGGATGACAGTAGTGAGACTTAATTATTTCATGAGATATACTGGCTTAACATCCCTGCCTTGTTTTCAAAGCAGAGGTTTGACTGATGGTCCACCTGACTGGGAGGGGAAATTTCCTTCCTACCAATCTGCCTGGCCAATGAAAACAGGCAAGAATTGGTGGGCAGAGCTGAAGGTTACACCCAGCTTCTTCAAGTCACAGGAAATAAAAATGGCAATTGTAACAACTTGAAGCCACCAGCTCTGAGATGAGCAACCACTCTCCAATAAGCAAAGCAAGCACGATGTTTGATTACATTAACAAAAAGAATATCATTTAAACCATGTGTAACTGGATTTTTTTAAAAAAATGCATAGATTTCCAAGAAACTCTGTCAATCAGTTCAATTATGTTCTTGTGACTAATAAAAGTAATACAAAAAGGAACAAGAGGCAGAGCACTCTGTCATAATTCCATGGAGGTAAAAGAAAAGAGCTACTCATCTAATTTAATAATGCAGTTGTAAAATATCTGTGTCTGGGTCTGCACAGGGATTACCAGGCTCTCAGTGACAGGAAAGCAAGAAGTTTCCAGAACATTTGAAAGAGGGGAGGGAGCAACATCTTCCTTCCACAGCAGTGCTTTTTGGATCTCTGGAGTGCCACATTCTAAATGGAATTATTATTTGTGACACTCAGCAGGAAACATTTCGCATATAAACAATTTTGCTGAGTTAAATCTGCCAAAATGTGGTGCACCGATTGTATTTTTAGCTACAACTAAAATGATGCCCTGGAAACTCAATACCAATGTAATATGTTTATATGAAGAAGACAAAAAAAAAAAAAAAAAAAAGAAGCAGTTATTTTGAGGCTGTTGAACTATGCTACTTTTACATGATGCACATGTTTTAAGCCCATGTTTCACACTTGGCCTGTTTGCTTCTCAGAGGAGGCAAACATCAGAAAACTCACAAGAAACTATGAACTGCAAGAAGCTGGTGATGTGAGTTTTAATAAGTTACAGCAAACAGACACTCTCCCTTGGGACCAAAGCAGTGATGTGAGCACAAAACAGAGCAACTCCATTTCCACTCTGCCAAGTGTCATCACACCTGCAACTCAATGGGATGGAAAATATTTGGTCATGGACAAGACAAGACAAGACTAAACTAGCACCCCTTTCCTTCCCTTAAAGTAATTTATTAGAAAGCAAAACATGAAAGGGAGGATGTAGGTGCATGTTAAAAACAAGGTCATTTGGGGATTAAAATTTCTGAGACATCCAGGATAGATGTCATGAGTTCATGTAAGTAAAGACTTCATTCAGAACACCAGGCAGACACATAGAAGATTAAACCCCTCATAATGATGCACACTCTTTTTTTCCTTCCATTTTGCTGTTCATAAGGATCATTTTATATTGCTTACTCAGAAAACAGTTGAGAAATTATGTGTAATAAATATTTCCTTAAATTGAGCTGTCAGAATCTATTTCTTCTTTTAAAATATATTGTTCCCAGTTTACTTATTACTCTGTGCTGGGACTTGCCTCTTAAAGAGAAATATTGCTTGAGGGACCACTCCTCATTTAAACAAATGCTATTAAGCTGGAGTGTGAAGATAGCACGGAAAGTACCGAAAGGCTTCCCTGGCTGCACTAAATCAAAGCTAATGGCTTGAGATAAAGTAAGTGGAGTTGTTCTTCTGTTCTTTGTCAGTATTAATATTTTAAGTTACAGCTCCTCACTAGACTCTCTCTGCTTCCATTCCCTCTTATTTTGGGTGAGAATTTCTAGAAGACTCCTCTTACTCAGAGTTTGTGCCTTTTTTCCCTGTGTTTTGCTGTTGCTTCTTGACTATCTCAACTGCCTGACATTTACTGAGCTTGGAGGAGTGCTCACATGACATTCAATTTTTCATCTGAATGCTTGTTAATCACAAACAAGCACCAGGCCAATTGCAAGCACAATTTACCTGGAATATGTGGTCTGGTAAACTAATTAGGGCAACATGGAGTGTTAATGCCCTGCTTCACAGAGGGTAATAACATTGGGAATTAAGAGCTTTCAGGAGCTTTTGCTCCTGAACTACAAATTGTTTCCTGACCTTTAAATATACTTTTTTTTTGCCTTGCAACAAACACAGTTTCCATCCCTGTAGCCCAAACCTCTCTCTTGAATGCACCCCAGAGTTAAGTCTTCTTATGACTCTTTCCCACTCCTGTTAATTAAAAAAAGCTCTTCAGAGTATCTTTCCTGAAAGCATTAGATGGCCTTTTTGGCTGTCTCTGAGTAAAGGATTTCTTAGAGACCACAGAAACTCTCCCCAATATATTATAGAGCTCTGGTCATTTCCAATAATGCAATTAGATCTGGGAGAATTTTTTTCAAAAAACAGTGAAACCATTAGAGAGTGTGGTTTTAGAGGCATCAAAATACTCATAAATGCAATTTCAGTTTAGGGAAAAGATTGTGCCAAAGTGAAAGCAAGGGGATATTTTTAGAAAAGTCCAAGCACTAACTTCTGTAATTTGTTGGGAACCAAAGTCACCCAGCCTGGCAGCCAGCATGAAGCAGTTGCCCATGACTGGCAGCTCCTGTCTGGAGGAGAAGGGGAGAATGGAGAAGACAGACCATGGATAATGGTCAGATAACATCTATGGTGTGGCTGAAAAAATAGCAGCTTCACATAAGTAAGTGTGGGATGAGGACAACCCAGGAAAGTTTAAGAAAGGCTGGAAAAGAGAAGTGTGTGGAGAGAGGGTGTTTCCTTTTTTCCCTCAGATAAATTATTTTAAGTAGTTAATGTTATAGAGGATTTATAGACATCAAGAAATATATGTTTATTCACTGAAAAAGAGTGTATGGACAAAATCAGAGAGATCAAGGCACACAGCTGTAAAAGATGTGAAGAATAAGGAATCATTCTCAAGTAACATCAGGACGAAAAAGAAGTCCAAATAAAAAGAAAATGTCAACAATGAACAAAGGAAAATTATCTACAGATTGGAGCCCTGTAATTTCAGTGGCCTTTCTGAATGAACATTTACTTAAAACATTACTTTGCAAGTAAATGGTTGGTAATGAAATGAGCAAACCTTCAGACAGACAGAGCCTGACAAACGCTATCAAGGCTGCCAAAAGAGCTGGTGGAAGCTATCAAAGAACTATTAGCATTAATCTTTATGATCCTACAGAGGAGGGATAAGCTACGGAAAGACTCCAAAAAGATCAGCATCGTGCAGTTCTTTAAAGAGAGAAAAAAGGAATAGCTGGGAGATTTATAAATCAATCGGATTAACTCCAGGTCCTGCAGAAACAAATCAAACCATTTGTCAGAATCAGGAAGATAACAAGGAGATGAGATGCAGCCAGCAGTAGATTTGTTAAGAGGAAAGCATGGCAAGGAAATGTATTTTATTTCTACAGCAGCTAACACACCTTCTGGAGGTAAAAACAGTAACTATCAACGATCTGAAAGCAAGACCTTCAATGCTGCTTCACTCACGAGTCTCAGAAACAAACCAGGGAAAATCTCTTGCTAAACATTTCTCTGTTATAGGTAAAGCAGAGGGTGACAGGGTGGCTGTATCCAAAGACTGTTCCCCCATGGAACAATCACAATACATAAGGATCTACTCATGGATGCTGCAGGATAATGCCAAATCTCAGTGTTATCAAAATTTTCTTTATTTGTCAAGGTGATGGAATGGGGAGTATGCTATTAAATTTTCAGGTGAGGGGAAGTCTGAAAGCACTGTGGTCATATTGAATGACACATTCAGAATTCAAAATGCTTTTAGAACATAGGGGAAAATATCCCTAGTATTCAGCCATGAAATGCACATTGTTGCTTACTTTAGATAGAATAATCAACCTCTGAAATTCAGAAATCCTTTAAAAAAATATAATTAAATTAATCCGAGGGTTGTGGACTACCAGGTGAAGGTGGGCTGTGCAAAAGTATCCTGTTGGGAGGGTTTAATGGGAGGATAGTTTGCAAGCATCATCTTCCCCTGCTCTGTGTTAGACTTATCTGAAATACAGAAAAAATCCCAAAGAAATACCAAATACTTGAGTTGGAATTTTGGTTTGTTTTATGGGAGTTGTTTTTGTAATACAAGTAGACCATTAAGCCAGCACTGATTTGGGATAAACCATTGTCTCACTCTGTTCAAGTACCAATTGTACCTCCACATATCTTGTTGCTGCTGTCCCCAGATCCCTCATTTGCAGTGACCCTCAGCCTCCTCTCAGGCAGCTGCTGTAGGACAAAGACTACTTTTTCTTCTGGGAGATGTGCTCGCTGTTTATTCCAAATTAATGGAAACTGAAGGTGTTGGCTGAACACTAAAACAAGCAAAGAATTATTGGAAAATGGCAACTTTCAAGAATTCAGAGAATTTGATAATACTGACAGTGCATACACAAACAAATTAACATGAAGAAAGTCTGCATGGGATTTGAGATGCAGGTGGGGCAAAAGAATTATTCCATTCTGGCTAGTGTTGAAAGCAACTAAGGACTGCCCAAAATCTTATTCCAAGTCTAGTGTAAATCACTAAGGTAGAAGAGCAGCATAGTAATCCTCCCTTTTACATGAGCAGGGAACAGCTTCTGAAAGCAAAGTCAATGGCATAGATTTATCATGGGATACGTGCTACCCTGTAGTGTAAACATGAGTTAAAAGGGATAAACATCACTTACAGCCTCATCTTTGATAGAGACACCAGCTTCCCTCTCCTTATGAACATGTTCACTCGTGTTGTGTGGTTGATGATACACTTTTCTCCTCCAAGGAAATCCTTAGTCTTTTTCTTCAGAGTATTAGGATTTGCTCTCTGCATGCAGTGCCACAGCACCGCTGTCCTGGTTGTGGTTTGTGCCAAGGCAGGTCTGGTATGTCTGAAAAAGGCATTTTTAGAATGTGTTCAAACCCACCTAAGTTTAGAAGCAGAGCAAAACAGAGCAGCTTTTATTGAATCCAAAATTTGCATTATTATTATAATAATATAATATTATTAATAAAATAATATTATATTATTGTAAGATGCTGAGTCCTTCCGAGTTCAGAGACTTTCAGGAGCTTGAGTGCACACTTGCAACATCCACATTGCAGTTTAGGCTTTTTTTCCAAGGAGTCTCTTCCAAGGAGTGAAAAATATCTAGACACCTTTCCACAGCTGCAGTTCCACCACATCTGCCTCAAATCCTCATTTTCATGTGACTGCCTGCTCCAGCACACACTTAAGTTCTGCTCTGCCAGCTGAGGCCCCTTCCCCATGCTGCCATTCCCACCTATCACTCACAGCCACAGGAAACTTCAATGCTTATCTATTGAGACAGGAATATACAACCATCTAGCTGATGAACCAGCTCTGTGTATATATCCTAGCTTGACACTGCCTGGCATTAAGGAGCTTCTTTTTTCCAGACTCCTGTCTCCATGAAACTGTGCCACCAGGCTCATCTGTGCATCACAAACCATTGCTGCTTCAGAGGTTCTTCTTGATTTATTGTCAGAAGCTCAAGGATATGAAGCACAAAGCTTCAGCTGCTGCCACAGCAAAATACCAGAAGTCAGGGAGCAGACAATATAACAGACTAATCACAGCAAAATAACAGGATATTTATGATTTTCCAGGCAAAGCAGTGTATTCAATCCAAGCAAGAGCACTCCTATTTTCCTTTATGGTCTAATCTATACATTCTTGTACATAAACACCACATATGAAAATAAAAGATATTTGAAAACAATGACTGCATTTAGCTTCCAATGAAGACTTTTTTTTTTTTTTTTACTTTTATTTCCATCTGACTCACCAGCTTGGGAATTTAGCTGTGAGAAAAAGCTTTTAATATACTGGACAAGGGAAGTGTTCAAGAGAAAAGATTTCTCAAGACAATAAAGTTAATATTCTATTGTGATGCTTTCTGTGGCCAGGAAGACCAGCTCAAAAGGCAGAAAATGCCATGCTTCAGAAGGTGGTGAACTGGAAATGAATCCACATTTAGCTTATTCACATTTGCAGGAAGGCCTTCAAATGTATTTGAAGGTGTTCAAAAGAGATCAAAATCCCATGGGAGGAAACATAGGACTGTAGGCAGCATTGAAAGTTGTCCTAAAGCTTTAAAAGAAAATCATTGCCCCAAAACAATATTCTTCTTCCTAACAGGTTTAAGGGAAATGTCATTACTTTATTAAAGTGATCCATCTATTCCTTCAGGACTGGCTCTGTGGCAGTGCAAGTGGATGTTATGAGGTGCAGACTCCAATACAAACCTGAAAGAAAATAGCCACAGAAAATATTTCTTCAGCAGTCTCTGAGAGAGGTGGTCAGACATTATCATACAGAGCAAAATATCAGCTTTAATACCACTGTCCCAATTCTGTTGTAAGGCTTCATGTCTGTGCAAACAGGATATAACAAGACACAGCCAAGAAAAAATTTAAAAAATACATCAGAGAAGTTACAAAAAAGCACCAAGTAAAATGCCTGACATGTTCTTGGCAGTTTCTTACCTGTTACAGCCCACAAGTCTTTAGAAGTTGGTAAAACCATAATTTTGGACTAAGATAAACCCACCAATATCTTCTCTGGGCTAAAGATAAGAGAGCTCTTTGAAATGGCATAACATCAGTTGTATCTGGGTCCCTTGTGAGATCTGGCCCTGAGAGTGATGCTTACACAGGAGATGGGGTCTTCACCAGACCCCCTCTAAAGCACAGGAGAGTGCCTGCCCTGACATGACTGAGATAAAAATCGGCTACACCTCCCATGGCAATGCTTGTTAGAATCTGCACCATTCCACTGGTGTAAAATCCATTTAAAATTCAGTCTTCAACTCTTTCAAGCCAATGAAACTGACTATAAATTCCTGGTTTGGAACAGAAATTCAAGCATATGAGTCAAATTCATATATCCCTAAATTTAGGTGTGGTATAGGAATTAATATTCTCTGAGAAGCTGGCCTGGAGATGGGGATATGATCAGCCTTTGAAGAGATCACCATATGTTGAGTCAAATATTTTTATATCTCCATTTCAGAACCTTAAACTCCACACTGAAATCAGAATTAAGGGAGGCACAAGTGGAGCATGTGGGACAGCAATACCTAAAAGCCAGTAGGTTAAACAGGCATTGTTATTGGCCCCAGGAATGATTAAACAGGAAGGTCTTCCCTCCAGTTTGGCTTCTTATAAAAACAGACTGAGCCAGAGCTAAATAAAGCACATTTGTCAGCTGGAACAGCCCTTCCCTTCTGCAGCACAAGAAAGCAGGACGAGAGAGGCTCAACGAATTTAAGGACACCTTTCAACCCAAAATGCTGAGTTTGTGTATATGTGGACCCTTCCTGCTTTAGACACCTCCTTGTCCTCCACTGCACCATTCCCAGAGGCCTCTCAGTGGCCTTCCCAAGTCTCAATACCAGCATAGCAGTTATCCTGTTACACCTGAAGGATAATGCTGTACAATAGGTTCCCCAGCCTAAAGGAAATTAAACTTTAGTCTTATATGAGCAAAAAGGAATTTTTTGGTAAGATTAGCACTGCTCTTACCATTATTAGTGAGCAACTATTTTAGAACTATTTGTTCCCAAATGATACAGCTCAGTTAACTGTCCAGTGCTAAACTTATATCTAAAAGCAGGATTTAATCTCTCCCTTCCAGCCTGTTGTCAATACTGAAAGCAAGAAGACCCATGACCTTCCTTAGGCGAAGAGGTGCCACTCCATGCCTTCCCACCAGGGAGTTTATAAAAGCCAAACCCCAGCTCTCCCCCATGTTTTACCAGGAATTAGCTGCCTTCATTACCGAATTGGAGTCATTTAGAACAGAGTGGTCCCCATTCTCCTTTCTATTTCATGCTCCTGATTCTCTCTTTGTCAAAGAAGTCTGTGCAGTTTTGGGCCAACCACTTGTGAGGAAGAGCACATGTAGCACATCTGTAAAATATCAAGAGTAATACCCTTTTATATGGAATTTTTATCCTCCTAAGGTACTCAAAATTATAAGCTGATTTAGAGAACTAATAGAGATCCCAGCTTGACAGTAGTTTTTTCCTAAGGGTCTCTTGACTGGGGGTCAATTCCTGTGACATGTTAAAGTGCAAGAACTGGCTTGTGTGTAAATGCTTTTATTATGTGTATTTGTTACATAGCAAGTCAGTATCTTTCTGATAGGCTACTAGTTTCTGATAGTAAAATCACATCAGTGCATCTTCCTGCCCTGTGCTCTGCTATTCCTCCTGGCTCCTGGAGTGTGGATTTCTATAAACAGTCACTTGCTCGTGGCCTGCAAGGTAAGAGCTATTTTAAATGCTGAAGATTTCAGCTTACTTATAAACAAAGGTTTCTGTGCCAACATGAGCAAGTTAGCCAGACTGCTTGAATCCCCTTTTCCCTTCCCATGAGACTCCTGTGTCTTTTATCACCTCAGAAGTGCCAATCTAATGCACCTAAACCTAGCAGGCATTTGCACTCCTGCCTGCTGGCATCCCCCTCCCATGGGAGCCACATGAAAATCTGGTGGAAGGCAGGATTCATGAGAACATCCATGGTGAATGGCAGAGTGCTGAGAGTGACATTTGGCCCATGGACCTTCCCACTGCAGACTGACACTTCAGCTTGATTTATTTTGTCATTCTTCCATTTCCCTCCTGGTCACAAAACCTCGTTTGGTTTCACCAGCAAATGAGTGTTTGGCCTTTGATTTTACTGGGGACCAGGAATTCAATCCATGCCCTGACTGCTCAGCTCTGTCACCAAGTATTCAGAGAATATTAACCTTTTCCAACTCCCCCGCAAGCAAATCTTGCCCAGGATCTTGGCAGCAGAAAAGCAATGACTTGATTAATACAAAGCATGGGGTAGCTATGGAAGGAGCATTTCTTGTAAAGAAAATCAGCTCTTTCTTGTCAGTAAATGAATGCTAATACTCTTTCCCTATTAAGGCAGGCTCCTGCTTTAAAACTTTTATACCTTCCATATATCATGTTTTTGGAAGAAAGTTTTGCTATTTAAATAGCTGCCAGAGTGTTACAGGCTTATACGATTGCAATTTACAGTACTCCATAAATCAGCAGACCTCAGATGCATTGGATAGACGAGAGCTTAAATTGACATCCTGCCTTTTTATGAACACTAAAAGGCTTGATCTCATGACATATTTACACAGAAGTATCCCTGCTGCCTTGGCCAAATTATTCCTAAAGTACTTTACATGAAGGGGCATAATGACGTCAACCTGAAGCTTTGTACATTAAATTATCTAAGTGTTACTGCTAGTCTGGAGGGGTTAGCTCATGTCCAGGAGAGATCTCTGTGGTTCCTCCTGCTCCCACCTAAAAATGGTGGGAATTTGTCCTTTAGATAAGAATCAGATGAGATGCAGCAATCCTACAGACAATCTATCTCCACTTGCCTGCGGGAGGATGGGGCATCCTACTGACAGGATCAACATCCTGGCATGGCACTACTGCAGTCACCAGAGGCAGGCACATCAAAAGCAATGGCATGTCTGAGTCATGCCTCCCTCTCAGATCCTTCAGCTACACAAAATACATCTCATCTCTGCTGACATCCTGAGTGGAGTTTGCATTTGCATCCAGCAGATACTCAGCACCCCCAGCCTCACTGAGGCACCATTCAGCTCCTGCACAGCCACTCTTAATCCTGTCCTGATGCTACTTTTTTACAGACAAACTGGAAAATGCATTGCATACAATGGCTGTGAGTCAGGTCTTTTCAGGATTTTGCCTCACTGGCACTTTTTTGGGGACAGCTGTCTTTCAATAACCAGAAACTCAGCCTTTACAGACTGGGGTTACCTCAGGAGTAGAATAATTTTGAGTCACTCAGCAGTCAATTCTCCTGCAAATCTATCTGATACATTTCAAGTAAAAATCAGAGTTGAACGCTTACATACTATTACCTAACTAGACTGGTCATCTTCTAATTACTACAGATCTCCCAGCAAAACCAGAGCCAGCTATTTCAGAGCTTCTTTCCATTCAGAGGGCAAGAAGCCACTTCATGAAGCAAAAGGAGTAAATAAACCAGCAAAAAATCATCACATCCTTGGAAACAACCCCAGGAGATAGAAGACTGCCTTAAATGATGCAACTAATATTGGCTGTCTGTGAGAGGATACCAAAGAAATTACTCAGTTATTAAAAAGCACCAAGCAAAAGAAGCCACCCTCTGGCCTTTGTTGCTGGTTCTAATCAAGTAAGCATTCCTGCACACCCTTTATCACTGAGACAGGCTCCAAAAAGCTGAAAGAACAAAACCAATCAACATTAATAATAAACTCTAAATTGCTCATGGTAAACTTAATTCGCTCTTCCAGGCATACTTTCCCACTTAAGAAGGTATTGCTTTAAAAAATCACATCCTTCCCCTTCCCTCCTTCCAACAAAAGACATGGAAAATTTCATGGCTATCATTATTGCCCTTGGATGAGCCATCCTTCCTGAAGTTTCCCTTTCCTGCAGCAACACAGGGGAATGGTCACAGCCAAGAGAGGAGCAAAGAGCAAGCCTTGCTATTGGTTACAACAGTGCAAAATTCTGCCAGAAGCAGAGTCAGTCATTAACACCAGCAAAATTATTGTTCCCATGGATTTGCCTCAAGGTTGGGGTGCAGGTTCATTGTTCTAAGCACTGTGGAAGAAACAAACCCTGCTCACAGTCCCTTCCCTGGCTGTGATCTGCAGAAGTTGTACAGGATCACACAACGCCTCAGTCTCAAAATATGGCTGAATTATGGATGAGGGAATTCAGGCATAGAGACACTGAAAAAGACACTAAGTACCCGAATGTACAGTGAGAAGACTCTTAAATATGAATGGGTTTAGCCTCCCTGCTCTCCAGTCGGGCAGGTACATCTGCATTCCTCCACTACACAGGGAAATTATGCTGTAGACAAAACAGTACAATGCTTCAAAGGTATTTTTGACACTTCAGTGTTTGTCTGCCCTGTCTAGTCTCAAGCACCTGATTTAGGCTATTAAATAGTGGCTATTTGGCAAAACAATTCCCCTTTGTAGACATCCATCTCCCTCTGTGGACCACAGCACTCCTGATCCCAGTTACCTCTGCTACTTATGAGAATTTTATCCTCAAAATCCCTAAATGCAGTCACATCCCAATAACCCCAAGCTCAGGAAAGCGGCCACCAGAACTGAATGGGAGCCAGGTCTGGTTCTGCTGCAGCCACCTGCCTGCTGCAGGGCTCTGCTCCTGCAAGGAATCCTACCCAAACAATCCTGCCAGAGAAATACACTTTGTCTGTCCCTCCTGCTCACTGCCATGGGGCAGTAGACTGTGCAGCACAAGGGCTCCCATCATGTGTCACCCATTTGCTGCTCAATAAATATAACAAAATGTGTTACATGATAAGTAATCTCCAGGCAGGCATTAAACAATATAAATTCTGACAGGAAAGTATGGTCCCAGACATAGCAACACCATCATGTTTTGCTCACGTCCCCAGAAGAGCCTTTTCCCAAAATTAAACTTGGGAGAGGCACAAAAGGACTTTTTTTTCCTGTGAGTTCAGTCAGCAAGCATAAGAAAATATAACAAGTTTCCTAACAAATACACACCATAGGAAACTGTATAATCAATGCAAACTCAGTGAACATTTTGGAAACTTCAGTAGCACACAGGCAGCAAGCAGAAAAGAAAAAAAGCAGGTATAATGGTTCAGTTTGTCTTGATCCTGATATGGAAACCTAGCAAGGCGGTGAGTGCACATGAATTCTGTATTTAGTACTAATTAGCAAGTTTAATCCAATATCTATCTTGATCTTCCCAACTGCTGTGAAGAACCTTCATTGATTGTGTAACAGTTTACAAAGCTCTGACAATTTTCAGTTATTAAAATCTTGGCAGCAGTTGCCCACCATCATGGTGCAGCCTTTAAAATAATGGAAAAAAACCCCACTCAATAAATAATAATGGCATTTAATAAAAATTTGCAGATGGAGTGTGCTTCTCTGGGTAGGACCTAACTCCTGATCTTTAAAATGCAGGGTCATGTTTGCATTATGTTTTAAACTTTTCTCTAGCTCAGGAAGATGAGAGCCTAACCTTTCCTTCCCTTTCCTTTCCTTTTTAATGAAAGCTGAGATTTGCCTAAAATATTGTGACTGTAGCTACTGGACTAGTTTTTATTATGGGGGTATTTTTAGCTGCTTGACCAAGTGACATCAGTGCAGCAGACACACTTGGATGGCAGCTGCCCAGTTTATTATTGTTGTGACACAGCCAACAACAACCCTGTTACTGCCTCATTGCTCTGAAGTGACCAGAGTTACCATGGCTGGTGTCAGGTCCCTCTTCTGCTGCACACACATGCTCTGGAGGGTGAGTTTGTGTCCCATGGGGACACGGCAGCAGCAGTGCAAAACACATTTCAATGTTAGTGCAAGAATGTTCTGCTCAGCTTATTAAAGACCCTGCCCCACAGGAGAGTCCTGGAGAAGGTTAAGTTGTCTGCATATGTGCATCACCATGAAAATATTCACACCAGGGAAGTGCACTCACAAGCAAACTCTGAAGAGCATTTTCCTGACCTGTTTTCCTCTTCCTGCCTACACTCAATTTATGTCCTTCTGACAATCATAAAATACAGGCTTTTCCAGTGTAAACTTCGTGAAATTAAGTGGTTTACCTACCTACAGCCAAAGGTTAAATTCACATATTTTCCTGCTGACTTCACTGCATTTAAACTTTGAGGTTTGGTTGTGAAAATCCCTAGCCCATCCATGTAAAACAAATGGAAAAACTCAGAGAGCAGCATTATTTGGAATTACTCAGGGAAGTTTGAGTAGGTATTATCTTTGCCTCTCTCAAAGCACTGCAAAAATGATTTCTCATCCTCTAAAAAACCAAAGCATCCCTTTCCTCTGCACACAGCTGCCCAGGGGCAGGGCAGAGCAGCAAAGGTACTCCACACTTTCCCTATTTTAAAGATAACAGTGACCCATTTTGTCTGCCAGCCTGTGCAACATGTCACAGCTGCAATTGTTTTCCTTCATTTGGAAATCACTCTGGAACAGAGATGGCTCCCAGCAGATTCAGGACAGGACTTGGACACACAAGCACAGCAGGACCTGTCCTCCAGGGATCTGTGAGAGCAGAGCTGTTCCAGGGAGCTGGTGAGAACCTTGGGGACACAGACCTGCAGAGAAACCATCCTGGTCATAGCTGCCTGGAGGAGGGATGAAAAGAGGCAGAGGGAGGGAAGTTTGGGGGTTCAATAAGGGAAAAGATTTGCTCTTTAATCAGGTCAACTAAACAGGCAAGAGCTTAAGTCTAGCTTAAGGTTTTTACTGTATTTGTGTGGCCAAACTCACATCTGAGAGGGAATAGAGCTCCTCAGCTCTCTACAGGTTCTCCTGAAAACCCTGAACAACCTCATCCCTCCTGAAGGGCATCCTCTCAGGTCAGTTCTCCAACATGTTTGTGCTGGTAAGGACAAGGTTTCATGTGCTACATGAAACTGGGACAGAACTTTACAGAAATGTCTTTTTGGGGATTTTTCCTTGCAGGAGCAGATGTTGGAGCAGGCAGGAATTATTTGCCAGGAGGGTGACACAGCTAATTACTTTTGCTATTGTCCAGTGAGGGCTTCAATTCAGAAAAACAAATGCATTTTTGCCCAGTTTGGGTTCATCCATCTCCTTAATTTTTGGCATTCTACAGCAGCCTTATCAAAAGCCAATAAAATCAAACCTACCTGCATTCTACAGAGGTCAGCAGCACTGGGAGCTGGAGGCAATGTCCCCACCTGGGCCTGTTGGAGTCCTGGTCCCACTCTGACACTTGTTGCAGAACTCAAGCAGTTTATTGAGCTGAGACTGGCCAAGGGCATGAGTGTCATTGCCTCCTGCTCAGGAAACGTCCTTGCTACAGAAAACATCAGCAGCAAACAATCAATTAGAGGAACAAAGGAAGAGTTCAGAGCCAGGACTAGAAACGAATCAGCATTTATTTCTCTTTTGTCACCAGTGTCACCTTGTGCTTCCTGATGGTCTGATCCTGCTTTTGATGCAAAAGCTGAGAGGTGAAAGCTGCATGAACATGGCAAGGACCGACCCTGTGAGGAAAATCACTCAGCATTGCCAGAGCACATCTGATGCAAGTGAAAATGCTTTTGACATGGGAAGAGATGCAGGGGCACACCTGTAGGTATGTAACACATTGTCAACATCAGCACTCACCATATTTATGGAGAATTTCATTGAATAAAAGATCTGGCAAAAACCTCCTTGAGTGATTGCAGTTTGCAGCACACACCCTCCATCACATGCCTCTTCTGCCCCCAGAGTGTTATATTTCACCAAACTGGTGACAAGTGTTAAGTGCCACAGGCTGTCAGCCACCCACAAAGAGCAGTGGTTTCCTCATCATTTGCCACCGTGCCTTCCCAAGAACAGCAATTCCTGCAGGTTCCCAAAGCCTCCACGTTTCACACAGGTGCATTCCTCGTGCTGTAGCAGGAATGCAGCACAGGTACACGGGCCTGGGATGGCAAAATGTAATTTGTTCAGATCTTTGCCTTCTGGGTGAACACCAAGATGCTGCCAACAGGCAGAAAATTTGTGATCTAATTTAGAGGCAGCGAGGCATGCCTTTTCTCCAGGCCCTTTGGAAAACAGAGCTGGCTTTCCACTTTTACATGATCTAGCAATTTTTTAATTTTTTTTTTTTTCTTTTTGAAGTGCTAAACAGTGTTCATCTCTACAGAGCAGCATGCTGAGACAAAAATGAAGGCACGCTGCTGGCTGGGCATGCAGCCTCATGCTCCCACTGGATGGAAGGTCAGGCACTGGGACACTGAGTTTGGTGCTGGCAGTGATCAATCACAACCTGTAGAAAGGAGGGAAAGCAGGGTTTTACAATTAATTTTTGCAACAGGTGCACCCTTAAATGTTTAGATGGCTGTTCTACAATTTTCTGTGCACTTTCTCCCTAGTGCAAAAAATGTGGTTACAGTGAGTGACAGGGGATTTCAGCTGCAATTTTAATGCCCAGCATCCCATTTTCCCTGTTTAACCCTGCCTCCTGTGGAGTGTTAGAGATGGACTTAGAAATATCTCACAGACTAGGGATCTTTCCCCACCCCCTTCCAGAAAATTTCTGGGTAAAATCCGCTTCTTTCAGTCAAGTTAAAATACTGCAAGAAAGAGTCTTTCATTGGAAAGGTTTCCTAAAAGTCACAGGCTGGAACTGAGAGTTTGAGCTCCTGAGATTTACACTTGGCTCTTGCACTGGGCTGTTGTGTGTGTTATATGGTTTCGTTCTCCTTTGCTCCTGATGTGCTTGGACAAGTGGCTGGAGATGCCAGCACATCCAGATTTTCCAGGCTCTGCCCAACTGCAGCTGGAGCACAAGGTGCCCCACACATCCCTGGCACCACAGGCTTGTCTGGGAGACATCACCTTGGCCTCTGTAGCTTGGATGAGGAGCTTCTTTCCTGGGAAGGGCTTTCAGGGGTGACAGCTCTCCATCTCTAGCCTGTGTCCCCTGTGATACCTCATTCTGGCTCTGAGCCCTGGAGATCACCCAGCAGATGATCTGCACAGAATGGTTGGCACCAGAAAGTGCTGGATTTGGGGTGAAGAAACAAAAAGACATCCCATACCTTGGCAGAGCCATCCCTTTTCCTAAAGGAAAAAGGTTCCCCTTTCCACCTTTTCTTCTCAGGAGCAACTCCTTAGGGGCACTGGGTGATTCGTGTCATCTTTGCTCACTAAGGCAATGCTGGGTTTTGGCCATCAGCACCTACTAGCTGTGCCCATCACCAAAAAACGTGAGTTTTATTCAACTCATTACCATGCCTGTTGGCCCCCCTAGGATCCCTGCAGTGCAGGGGAGGAGACATAAAAATCCAGGGCCAGAAGTGAGTCCTGAAGAGAAAACATGTACCACCCACCCAGCTCCATCACGAGTACAGGGAATTTTATGACAACATGACCTAGCAGGAAGCACTGATTAGGCTAGGATAACTCTTTAGAGGTGAAGCCACTGTCCAGCAAGGGTTCAGCTACTGTTGGGGAACTTGTACCCCCTCTCCCTGAGTTAGATCCAGTTTATATGAGAAACTGCTTCCATGTCCTTCCTTTGGGACTCTCAAACAGATATTCAGTGAATTCGTAAAGAAAACCCCAAACCCAGCCTCCCTTGTGAAAACTCATTTCCAAAGAGTTCCCCACCCATCCAATAAAAAGGTTTCCCAGGCTCTTTTTTTGTGCTGTTCCCCGCGAAGCAGCAGCAGAGCTGCTGGGAGGCCACCACGACTCCGGGCGACGTGAGGCGGTAATGGGCCCACGAGCGAGAAATGAGTGTGAGCCGCTGACTGCCTGCACCTTCAGAGAGCCTCAGCGGTGACACGGGGCATCCATCCATCCATCCACCCATCCATCAGTCCATCCACCCATCAGTCCATCCATCCACCCATCTGTCCATCCATCCACCCATCAGTCCATCCATCCACCCATCTGTCCATCCATCCACCCATCCATCCACCCATCAGTCCATCCATCCGTCCATCCATCAGT
>VXAC01000102.1:269783-394556 GCA_013399225.1 Rhipidura dahli
GTCCATCCATCAGTCCATCCATCCGTCCATCAGTCCATCAGTCCATCCACCCATCAGTCCATCCATCAGTCCATCCATCCGTCCATCAGTCCATCAGTCCATCCACCCATCAGTCCATCCATCAGTCCATCCATCAGTCCATCAGTCCATCAGTCCATCCATCCATCAGTCCATCCGGCACCCGGTGCGCGCTGTGTGCCGGGAGCGGCGCGCGGGCGCCACCTGGCGGCGTCAGGCAGCGGCTGCAGCGCCGGAACCCGGCCCCGCTCCCCGCCCGGCGTGCGGCATTCCCGATATTCGGCATTCCCGATATTCGGCATTCCCGATAGTCGGCATTCCCGATATTCGGCATTCCCGGCGTTCGGCATTCCCGATAGTCGGCATTCCCGGGACGCGGCTTTCCCCGCATTCGGCATTCCCGGGACGCGGCGTTCCCCGCATTCGGCGTTCCCGCCGCTGGGAAGAGATGGGACCCGCCCGAACCTTCCCTCGCCTGAAAAAAAAGGGCTGAAAACCCTGTAATGGCTTTGTGTGTGGCCACTGTGCAGTCGGCAGCTTTCCCGAGTGCCTGGAGGACCGGCACCCGCTTATTCACCGCCGTCTATAATTAAATTATTTACAATGCAACTTTTTAAGTTATCAAACTCTTTGATGCAGCTTCTTGCCTTTCACCCCCGTGCAGGCTGGGGACACCCCGACGGCACCCAAGGTGGTGTCACACACAAGGACGGTCACCATCGGTGTCAGCAAGCGGGATCTGGCTCCCGAGCCGGACAGCTGGGAGAGGCAGGACCGCCTGCACTGTGGGTGTGAGACTCTTTGCCCAGTGGCTGAGCTGCTGATGCTGGGCTCTGCACCCAGGCTGCACTGCTGGGCTGGGAGCAGCCCCTGAGCCTGTGGGTGGTGGGCTCTGGCACGGGGCTGAATTCGGTGCTGGCCGTCAGCATCTCCTCTGAAAAATCCCTGGGTGAACCTCTGGGCAGCCAGCTGCCAGCCGAGGTGAAAGGGAACTGAGTTGTGTGATGCCCACTCCTGTTTCCCAATGGACTTTGTCTCACCCACAAAGTGCCACAATAAGAGCTGGCAGAAATGAGTGTTACTGGTGTTTGTGTTCAGTTCCTGCTCTGCAGGAACTCAGCTCTTCCAACAATTAAACACTCAACACTGCAAACAGTTGTGACCAGTAATTACCAAAATCACCTCCCCATCTGAGCCTCTGAGGGGCTGCTGCCATCTACCCCTCCAGCTTCTCCATTTAAAAAACCTGACCTAAACCAAACCAAATAACAAACCATTTTGCATTGCTTGAACAGTCACAACCCACCGAGACACACTTGGCTGTATCAATGCTTAAATCATTTCAGTAAAATAGTGTGAAAGGTACTGGTTCAAGCTACTCACGTACAATGGTGTTGTCCAGTTCCACAGGCTAAGTGGTCCTACCAGTATATGTCAGGTCCTCAGCTGAAGGCTCCTGACTGTGCAGCATTGTTGGCTGTTGAGGTGAGAAGAGCTGAAATGCAATCTGGAAGTTCATATTTAATTATGAGCTGTTCCCCAAGGCTCACATGGCTGATCTGAGAGGCCCTTTCTCAGCACCACAACCTGGACATACACAACTTGTTCCACAGCAGTGGAGTATTTGTGGTTTTGGATGACCTGTAGTTCAGTTTCCCAATCATCATCAGTGGTAAGACAGATGACTGCTGTAGGGGCTTGTGTCAAACTCTGGTATGTGAATTAAGCTGGCCACAAACATTGCCCTTCCAGTTCTCTCCAGATGCATCACCACGGTGCCCTGCTGCCAGCCTGGGAGAGCAGAGGGACCATGCAGGATATGCCCAGAGGCAGCCTGCTCCCTGTACTGGCACGAGCTGGAGCAGTCGGGAAGCCATCAGCCTGCTTTTGCAGATGCCTTGTACAAACATTTACATTTCCCTGCAGACACCATTTGGTTTTATCTGTGTGCTTAAGCTTTTCTGCTGCAGCCAGTTGGGAGGGAAGAGGGTGATCCCAGACCACACAGTGAGGTGCCTTTAGTGCTCCAAGCTGGCAGCCCCAAGGAGGATCCCAAGCAGGGCAGGGCTGGGGTGTTGAGCATCACCAGGGACTAAAGTGAGTGTGAAGACAACAGCACTCAACACTAGGTAAAGGTCGAGTTGTACCCTTGAACTGTGTTTTACCTCAGAATTGCTTTTTGGGGAGCATTATCCCTCTCTCAGTGCCTCCTGAAGATGCACTGAATAACCAGTGATGTTCCCTTTTACAGGTGGGTGAGATGGGGACAAAAGGACTCCACATGTCCCATCAGCAAATTCCTCACCAGCAGTCACACCCAGGAATTCCCAGGCCCTAAATCTGTCTTCTTTTCTGTCTGCTTTCCACCAGGAGAGGCAACTTAAAGGTTTAAGTCTCACCAAGTCTCACTGCCATTGCATGCATCACCTCCCTGTCTGAGCCCACTGCTGGGGCATTAAATGGTTTCTCCATTTATCTTCAAAAGGGATGGCAAAAGAGACACCCATAAAACATTCAGTTAATATATTTATGCCAGGTAACCCTTCCCATGTGCCAATCTGGCCTCCCTGGGGTGGTTACAGGAAGGGCCACAAAGGTCCAGGTACATTTTCCCCAGTCTGCCCTGTCAGAAGCAGTGTGGCTTTTTCGCTGCTGTTTTACTTTGCAGGATATTTCTTCCTGACCCCATCAAGTAGTGCCCTGAGACACAAAAATAGATCAATTTAGAGATGACTGTTTTAATTCAAACCATAATTTCTGGTTTTATAAATGTATCCTCCCTAAGCTTCTTTGTTGTTTGCATACTAAATAGCCTGCCTTGTTTTCACTTTGCCACCTCTTTGTATTATATTATTTTTACAGCTGACAAACACCGTTAGACTGTGAGAACGCTGCAGTGTCAAAAGCAGATTGAATTTGCTGATTGCTGGAGTTCTTTGTGCTGCTCACACAAAATTCTTTCTTTCCCCTATAATACATCTGTTGTTTGTATATTCGATAAAGTTAATATCTGTGAAATCAGTCATTTCCCCCAGCTCTAAATTATACCACAACAGACAGAAGATTGACTTCATTGTATTGACAAGAGAGAACTCTCAAGACTTATTATTTGTAGGGACTTGGAGAGATTACAAAAGCATACAGAATGGCTTTATCTGGGGAGTGTATTTCTGTAAAAACTGATAAGGTGATGTATGCACATTAATGTGGAAATAGTTTTTAATAAACTTCTACCTTTCTAATATTTTTGGGAGAAAGAATTAAAGAAATAGCATAAATCAATGGATCATCCCTGTCCTCTCTTCGTGCCTGCATCCTCTTTAACGCTGATCTCATGTGCAATATTTATGTCTACATAAATAATTCAGGAACCAATTAATCCAATTCTTTTATAATTACCTCTTATAATGGCATACAGCCCAAATCCCAGCAGCTTAATTGCTACTTAATGGAGATATTTATGACACCAACACTAGTAAAGAATATAGGCACTCTCATTTATGTCAATTAGGGACAGGGCTTAAGCTACTAAACTCCTGATTCGGATTTCAGACACCTCTGGAGTCCTGGCATTTGAAGGCACACAGGTTTTCACTTCAGAGTGAGAGGCTCCAGCTCCCCTGTTTCACATGTGACTCTGTATGAGGGTTCAGGAGTCAGCCCTCACTCACTGCAAGCTCACAACCCCACAGTGCTGCCCTTTCCCCAAAGCCTCAGCTTTCCCAGCAGGACTGTGCTGGGTTTTGTCTCTTTACTACCAGATATGACCATGTTTGCCCAGGCTGGCTTTACAGATTGTGGATGTAAGAGCACAGATCACCCTGAGCTCAATTCATCAGCCTTGCTCAGTCCATGGAAGCAGCCTGAATGTTGAGGGCATCTCAGATGGGAATACTGGGATGCACTATGAATCCTGCCCTATAAGCAATCCACCCTCAGCACCAAACTGGACACTTAATTGAAGGACATCACTCAAACAAGGGAGAGCAGAAATGTGGAGATCTGGGAATGTCAGAATTAAAAGAAGGTTTCCTGTGCCTTGATTTGGAAGTGAAGGAAGGTTAGCTCTTCCTGCTTCAAGTTAGCAGGCCTGGGATTTTACCATCATCCCTTCAGAGGAAAAAGTGAGAGAGAAACATTGTAAAAGGAATGAAGGTTTATAGTGGCCTATCTAATTTGGTATTTTTACTCTTAAATGTGATTTCAAGTGAGGAGGATATTTCCTGAGCGCAGTGTGACACACGCTGCCTGCTATAAAAGCATCTTGTGAGGTTGTCTCACACATCACTTCAAATAATCCTCCTTAAAAACATGACAGCATTCCTTGGAGTGCCATATATTCAATATGTGGTGTCTTTTCCCTTCTGTAGATTGAACAGCTCTCAGGCTAATTGCACACATGCCCCAGCCTAGATCAGCATCCTGAGTGGGACACGGGGACAAGCCTGGAGTGGGATCCTGCACCCTTCCTGTCAGGGATGTTTTAAACAACCTGTTACAAGAACAGCCAAAAAAGGCACTTATATTGCAGTAGACAGAGGCAATGTGGTGTTTTTGAGAAAGGCTTTATCTGCATTTGGCTGCATCAACCTGGTTTCCCTCAGCTTCAGAAACCCTAAAGTTCAGGCAGCACAGCAGCCATAGGATTCAGGCATTTTGGATTCAAGGAACTCCATTTAGCTCAACCTGAATGCATTCTTGGCTGATTTAAGTTAAGGGGAAATAAACAGTTCTTAAATGAAAAATGAACACCCACGGATTGGCTGGCACAGGTTTAAGTACACTCACAGAAAATCACTCCTTCTACCAGTGCAATTTTGCCTTTGTTATGAAGCTCTAAAATGTTAATGGCTTTCAGCTTGCAGAAACACAGTGCTCTGAAACTTTGTCCTGTTACTTGTAAAGTGCACTGCATTGAGAAGTACTTGATAATTAGAGGGAATGTGCATTTAAAAGCTTAAGAATACAGCTTCTAACTGAGAGTCACTTAATGTTTATGACTGCTTTTATCTTTACAAGCAGCTGAAGACATCCTCTGAAGTCTTAAACTTGTCCTAATCAAATGTTTCAGTCAGTGTATTTTCATGAGATCTGGCAAATTTATTCCATTATGCTGCTATTAATGGTGGATATTTATGCATTAGGATGCAAAGGAGCAACTCCTACAACTAACATTTCACTGAGGAAAATTTTGTAATTACACCAAGAGATTGGGAATTTGAATACTTGTGTTTCTGCTGAGCTGTGGGATAGACATTATGTGCTGTCCCCAAAGTGAGTCACTTTGATTCCTTTATCCACTGAATGCACAGTAATGTTTCTCAGGAATTATTGTGAACATATTTGATGAAAGGGTGACTTTCATTGTCATTTAATCCCTTCACCTGCATGCTCACTTCAGGGCACTTTACTGCTGCTAAGGTTCTTAGAGATCCTCAGAGTAGTTTTATTGGTGTTTATGGGTGGTTAATGAGTTAATCCCTTTGTCTCTGACCTGGGTCATAAAGCTGAGAAGCTCAATTTGAAGCAACAACACTGGATAAGAGGTAGAACAGAGAAGTTTACGAGCAAATTAAAGAGAAATTGAGTTGTTACTAAAGGCATTTTCAAATAAGCCCTTTTTATTTGGAGAGAGAATGAATTTTTTTCTGGAACTACCCAACTTTTCAGAAAGAAAATGAAACCACTACTGCTCCAAAACCCAAAAACTGAGAACTTCTCCATTTCTAATAAAATTTTAGAGATCTGTTTGTTCAATAAAAGAGAAGAACATCTGACCTTCATGCTCCTAGATCCTTCGTGTCCAGTGTTTGAGGAGCAGGCAGGGCAGACAGGAAGTAGGATCCCCCAGAGAAAATCCTGAGCAGGCAGCAGAGGTGTCAGAGGGACACGGCTCCAGCTGGGTTGTAGAAATCCCAAGGGAAGCTTAGAGGGAGCATTCAGATTCCTCTCCCATGTCTGCAGAGAGCCAGGCAGGTAACTCCAGCCAGAGATTGTTCTGATCTCAGCCTCTGGTTCTTCTTCTAAGTCTAATGAACCTGTTCCCAAGGCTATGAACAATTCCCTGGAGAGTCCCCTGGTTTTTAGCATTGGAGGCCTTGCTTGTTACTCTCATGAGAACTTCATCACCAACGCAGCCACGCCAGGATGGTGCTGGACCAGTACAGACTTGGGGGGCTACTGCTGATCTCCAGGGTCCTCACTGCCCTGGGGACCAAATTCTCAGGAAAATTCAAGATATGGGGACAAAACCGAGCCCTGTCAGAGCCTATTGTGAAAAAAGGGAAGAATCCCATGCCAGGACAGCCTCTATCCAGGGATATCTGGTGTAGTCCCTGGTCTGCCACGTGCCAGGCAGGCAGCCCAATCTTTGGCTTTTGCATGTGCCAGTGTAGCCGAGAGTCCAAGGATCTTTAGAGTTGAAATCTCCCATTGAAACAGCTCTATCTGGCTGAAATGTTCAACAAAAGACTTTGCAGAGAAAGATATTTTATTCAAAAGAATGTCTTGAGTTTTGTAACTGCCCTGACTTTGGTGGAAGAAGTCTCCTCTCTGAGCTGATGGTGATTTATCTGCTCTATTAAGTCCAGTGACAAAGTCCTGGTGCTTTCAATGGGACCAGAAATTAGACTGTCTGTGAAAAGGCAGGAATGGAGGTTTCACCTCAGCTGCTCTGATTTAAATGCAGAGGAGCTCTTGTGACTCCTTTTGTGTTATTTCAGCTCTAAAGGAACAGAATGGAGAGCAGAGCTGTGCCATAATTGCCTAGGCTGAAACCAGCAAATAGTTCAAGCAAAAATATTCTATCATGGAATTCCCAAGTATATTTTGGAAACTACTGAGTCATTTCTCAAAAGTGACAATCAATTCTTTTCATTTAATGATAACAAAAACAAATTTAAAAAACTAACAAAAAACCCCCAAAACCTAAACAAAACAAGCAACCAAACAAAATCCTTTGCCACTTCTCACTTATATTAAGAATATACTTACCTGGACCTGTGTAATTTTTTTTCCTCACATTTCTCTCAAATTACAACTCAGCCAAAAATAAATACCTATGTTTTATCCCCTGTATTTAACAAATAAAATTCTATGGTAATTTCACAATCAACAATGCCTCGTGTTAGGAATTCCATTATTAAATCTGATTGAATATGATTAAATATGGCTCATGCTTTCCAAAATGGGTTGCATGATGGATTTAAATGAACTCATTAGTGGTTAATGCAGCAAAGCGCTTTCTAAATGCTAATGTTTGGCTGCCTTTGGCTCGTTAATTAATTTGAAGATTGTGTAATTATGGGAGCTTTCGATTAGCATACGTCTCTCCTTTTTATTCCCAAACGACAGTTGTTTGTGTGTAACTATTGGAAATTCAATTATATTTCTGATAAAAATAGGACATCAAACTGCCCAAACAAGCACACTCTGCAGAGGAACAGCATCTTTTTCTTTAAAGCCTCTCTTATTACTGTTATTTTCAAAAAGAACATGGGCTCAGCAGCTTTCTCTCAGCACAGAGAAGGGAGAGCAAAGTACAAGGCTCTGCCAGATAATTACACACCCCTGAAGAGCTGTGCAGGATACGTGAGGGCTGACTATGGCTTGGGAAGAAGCAGGGGCAGAGCCTGGCTTGTTTCTTCTTTCTCTTCCCTCCCCTATTTTTTTTTTTTTTCATTTATTTTTTTGTACTTTGCTTTTAAAGACCAACAACCACAAAATGAGGCAGTAGGGCTCCAACAGCCCAGCCAGAAGAGAGGAGCTGGGGTTTGTGTGCTGGGACAGGCACAGCCCTGGGCTCCTGTGGATGTGCAGAGCCACACATTCCAAGGATTCTGCACCAGCTGGGAAAGAGACACCTGTTAAAGGCTGCTGGTATTTTGGGCAATGAATGCACTGGCAGCTCTACTTTAAATAGCACCACAAAGGAAAATAAGGCAGAAATAACCTCTTAAACAGATATTAGGCACAAGGGTGGGGCCATAACAATAACAGAAACAGAACTGGACAAAGTGTTGGACCCAAGGCTTGTGTCTGTAACAGAAACATGACTTGAAGAGCTGTGAGCTCATGAGTGATACTACAGGGATAACTCACAGCCAAGACTCCTGGGCAGAAGAAGTAAAAAAGAGATGGATGTCCTGGAGACATTTTGAATTACATTGACTAAAAAACTAAATCAACTCACTGGGGCATTTCTCCCATGCTTTTCAAAGGCATATCTGATTTCTCTAACAAGTCCCATGGTTGTCTTCCCAGCACACACTGCATCCACATCAGTCCTTACCATTACAGGAAACTTGTTTGTCATCAATAGATTTTGTTTCCACAAAGTGTGGGGTTCTCTGCTGTAGTGATCCAGGGCTGTACACAGCTGGATGGAGTGGTAACTCAAGTGTAAAAGCCAGGAATACAAACCTGGTGTTCATTAGCATGCACAGCACTGCCTGAAAGGAGCCTTTCTCTGCCAGCAGCTGCTAGAGCAGCAAGGCATTAACATATGGAATAATTAAGCCCAATAAGTAACTACTGCATTTTCTTGTGAAACAGAGTAACTTCATTTTCTCATTTAACTTTAATCTCAAAAACATCCAACGTGCATCACTTAGATAAATCCCCTGATGACTGTGGTTTTTAAATTGCTATTAACCATGGATGTTCATTCTGTACATTTCTATAAGGGTATATATTATTAAAAAATGAGCAGTAGGCATAATTCAATAGATAGCACAAAACCTCAACACCCTCACCACATCTTCCTCCAATGGAAAAAGGCAAGGAATGATTACAAAGCAAGATCTGTTAGATGGGCTGAACCACTGCTGCTTCCAAAACCAGAACCCCTCAGCCATTCAGCTGCCAGAGAGCCATGAGATGGTGTTATGAGATGGTGGCACTGAATTCTCTTAAATTCTTTCTCCTAAGGCAGCTGGGAAAGTGAGTCACTGACTGAAACCAACAGAAGATGCAGGAATAGAAACAGGCCAGGGAAGAATGGTACTGGTGAAGGGTTCAGGGGCAGGCAAATAACAGGAAAATCGACAGAGCTTTTGCCACAGCCCCTGGAGGGGAAGGCAGGGAGTGAGGAGGAAGGAACTGCGCTCCCAGGCAGCTCCTGCCACTGCAAAGTCTCTTGGGCTGATGAAAAATAGATGAAACAAAACCTAAAACATGCACTTCAACCATGGAGTTGGCAGTAGGAAAAGGTGCAGCACAGTTTAGCAGGACAGCTCCAGAAATGACAGGAAAGCAGTGGATTTTCATGCACAATTGCAACCAATGTCTAAGATCACACTGAAAATCCATAATCAATGTTTAAAGCCCAAGTTACAGAGACAGAGGTTGGGATTTTTTGTACTAAGTTTCCAGAAATGTGGCTGCTGAATTTGTCAGCACCCCTAGAAATATCTATAATTCCAAGAGGGAAAACACCTTCCACCCTCCAGGGGTACAACATTCATGGGTGAGAAAGGCAAAACAGCATTGCTCATATCCCCCTCCCTGCTGCTGGTTAGGAGAGTGCTCTGGTATTAATCACACTTTAAATCCTGCACTGATGCTGATGGCCCTGGACTGTGCCATGGGGAGCCAGGGCAGTGGGAAGAGCCAGCACTCCTGCAAGACAAGGAAACCAATCCAAGGAAGCAACAGGAAGGTCTGTAAGGGCACAGCAGCCAGCTCCAACATCCAGCTGTGCCTGTGGAAATTTCCCTGTTCTTCTGCAAAGCTGACAGCCTGGTACTCTTCCTGAAATCCTAACCTTTCCCTGCTTCCCCCATACACCCACAAAGACACCTGCACCAGCTATAATTCCCATGGGAAGAGCACTCCATCCACCCTTCACAGCTGGAAGGATCACGGTCCCAATGCATCAGCTCTTTTATCTGCCTTTTAATCTCCTTTTTTCCACCCTTGAGGCATGCTCCATCTTCCCTTCTGCAGACAGGGAAGGCCTGTACACCATCATTTACTCAGAGGACGATGAATCTGACAGTCTAATCTTAACTTCTTAACAGCTGTGTTTATTTACTTAAGTAGTAAATTGTTTCCTCTAAAGCACAGAGGGGTTGGTTTGAACAGACACACATCTCTGCAGCGGGGGGAGGTTTGGTACTTGCACATGCTTTCTCTTGAAACTATGCATTTTTCTATCACTGAAGTATCTGAATTACAGGCAATCTTGGGATCCAAGCTTTGCTTTAATGATTCCTCTGGCTGCTGCTTTGTATCGAGGAGAAAGCAGGCTGGAAGTGCAGTAAATTGGCTTGCACAAATGGGAAATAATAACACCACTTATGCTTGAATCTGACTGACTACACTTGCTCCCATTCCAAGACACTTTTCTGCTACCCAATTGTAGCTCAGTTCAGATGACACGAGCCATTGCAGCACCTCATTGCCCTGTTAGTCTGTCTCCTCACTGACGTGCACGGGGTAGTTCTGTACAAGCAGCACCACTCGAGGTCAGAAGAGCTGTCAGGATATTTTAGTGAGTCACTCACCCACATCCTAAAACTCAAAATCCAGCCCTATTAGTTCAGATCAAGCTGGTTTTTGTGTGTCTGGAAACAGCCTTCAATACCATGTGAGTCCTGCTGGGACAGCAGCAGCCCCTGAGCTTGCACTGCTCTGCTGGATGCTCCTGCTCTCAACAGCCTGTGACTGCTTAGGAAAAAAGCACAACTCCTGCCCTAACCCTGGGGGAAGGAAGCAAACCCAAAATCTCACAGCTTATCCTGGACTGAGCACTGCTGCAGCCATCCCAGCTGGAATTGCAAGTTTTGGAAAGCAGAGGAGATGCAGAAATCTGATGGGAAAATAGCACATCCTTCCTGCTCAGCAGGAAGTGGTAATTTCTTAATATTAATGAACACGTACCGTGATACATGATCCTGTGCTAATGAAATCTCCTCTCCTGGAACACACTTCTCCTTGGGGATATGGAAGCAGCAGAAAACACAGCACACACCTACCCTCCCTATCACCACTGGGACTGCTGGGTCCTTGAAACTCCTCTCCCAAACAGGGCTGTAAAAGGAGATGCATTTTCTCTGTACTCCCTAAGGCAGCAGCAGTCTCAGTTGAGCAGTGGCCTCTACTTAGTTTGCAGGTGTTTGGGGTTTTCCAGTTCTAAAATGTGGTAAGCATTTAAGGCTTTTTATTCACAACAGGTTTGGATATTGTTGAATCCTTGTGGGTCTATATATGAGAAGACCTTCACAAGATAGAAAAGCTGTGTGGTCAGAAAGCAGGAATATATAAGTCTCCATGATACAGAAGTAGCCTTGTCTGAAATATATTTTTATCATATTTAAAAGCATTTACTGCCTGAAAGCATGTTTAATACAGAGCAGTTAAATTTTTTTCTCTCTTCCTTGTTAATACTGTGTATTAACACATCACTGGAGCATTTCCTGAATTCACTTTTCTGTTTTGTTTCACAGGCCCTGCTTCCCAGGGGCCATTCTCTATTCCCACAGTTTCTGGAACATTTCTGTCACAGTGCTGGCTTGGGAGCAGGGCCCCAGGTGGAAGCCACGGGCAGATACAACCCTCAGCCTGGTCCTCCATCCTATTTTGGGGGAAATTTTGAGTTTAATTCCTAGCTTTGCCACAGACCTGCTGGGCAGCCTTGGCCAAAAACCTGTCACTGGCTGAAAACCAGGAAGGGGGAACAACACAAAAGTTGCAGAAGGGAGAAAAGGTGTTTATGTACAATTTCCAAGAACCAGGGGATCCTTTCTGGGCCATCAGCAATGCAAAAACCTGTACATTATTGAGCTGCTGCTCATAGTTATTACAGCAGAACTGCAAAACCAGAAATCTTATTTTGTTTTCAGTTTCTCTCCGTGTTGTTTCAGAGACAATTTTACTTATAAGCAAGATTCTTATTTCAGTATTTGTTAGATTGTTTGTCAAGGAGAACAGCTGGTCTTGATGAATTGATTAAGACACTCTGACGACAGTTCAGCTTAAGGAAAAAAAAGACACGACATATTTCAAAGACAAAAGGCTGCTGTTAACAATAAACAGCTTTTTCTTTCCCCCTCCCCACATTCAGGGTGAACAAAATGCTAAGTTTTTAATTGCAAGGAAGATTCAAATCAGAGAGGGAAGTGCTTCACCATTAAGGTTACTGCATTATTTCAACAGGATGGCCTCGGAGACCAGCCAGGCAGGACCAGGCACGTGCATCTCCCTGACTGCCGAGGCCTCTTCCACACCTACAACCTCAGACATTTCCCCTCACCTCCCTCAACACTTGGTGACTCCCATTATTTTCAAACAGGACCTCAAAAGCAAAAGTATTCCCCTTTATTCTGCTTATTCACAAGTCCTGCTAGAGGAAGTGGAATAAAATGGCTGAAGAGCTGGAGAGACAGAACTCTTAGAATTCCTATATTCATGTAAAAACAAATAACAAAGTCACAATGTGCTGATTTCATACTAACAGAGCACTATGGGCACAGATTTCTTATCCTTATTGTTTCTTATTTCTTGTGCAATTCAGAGGCACAATTTACCTGCAACTAGAAGAGTATTTGATGGAAACAGTCGATTTATCCACCCAGCCAAGCAAACAGTAATAAGCCAGGAGATAAATAAATAAATGTGTCAACAAGTATTTCACTCTTGAATGCTCAAGATAAAAAATCATCTAGCTAAAGCCCAAAATTAGAGGATCACTCACTGTCCAGGCAACAGCACCAAACTACACTTCTGTACAGCTGACATTTCCAATAAGTATTGGAGAATTCCCTGCCTGAACAGCATGCAGGGCAAAGTTGTAATTTGTTCCCCATGAAAACTATATTGAATGATTTTCCTGTAGAATTAGCTGCAGGAATGGAATAGAAATAAATAGAATAAAATAATAGAATATTTAATTCAGCACACACAGCAAGTTTTACCAATTTGAGCATGAGGTGGTAAACAACACAATTGCAACAAACTACACAAACTCCTACTTCTGTGTCTTGGGAATTGGCTCCTGGCTTCAAATTACTCACTGCTAGAAAGCAGTTTGTTCCCATCCACCTAATCAGCACCCGACTTTGCTGCAGTGTTCAAGCAAACTGAAGACAGATGGGCTGTGGCAACAGAAAGGGAAAGAACTGCAAAACTTTCAAATAACTATTTAAGAAGTAAACTAAGTGCAATTCTTCACTATTGTCCTGTGGTGGAAATTCGCTACCTTAAAAACTAATCACTTATGAGAAATTAAGGGATATATGTCAAAATTACTGTGGCTCCCAAGTATTATGAATACATGGTTATTGTGTCATTAAAAAAAAAGGTCTTTTTCCATATTTATAAAGCAGAGAGCCCCAGTGCAGCCCAAGTGTAACAGCCAGCAGACACTGTGCTCCAAGCAGCTGCTGCAACTCCAAATGATGCAGCAGCACCACTGCCTAAGCAAGAAAGAGGCTGTGGAGACCCAGTGCAGCTTTGGAGAGCCCCCTGCCATGTCCACATGACTTAATCCCACCTGTGCCCCTCTGCCTGGCATTTATGAAAGGCAGACCACACACCTTCAGATATTCCTGTCAGCAGAAAACATTTGAAGCAAGGACAGAGGTACAAACTAAATGGAGCCTGCAGATTTCATGGTTTCCATCAAGGCTGAGACAACATGCACATAGCAAAAGGTGCCTTAGGTTTGTGATATGAGCACTCCAGCACAGTGGCACAGGAAACTTGATCTTTAATGGATGGATTTGTGACATTTCAGAATAAAAATATCCTTCATCTACCATTTCTTTTCAGAAGTGCTGCCCTAGGTCTGCTTGCACTGAAGTAATTGGGAATTTCCCCTCTGCATCACTGTGAGCTGGGCCCTTTGATTCTCTAATTGGGAAGGCAAAACATTCAGTCTGAGCTGTCGCCAGTCCAGTGAAGTCTTGAAATGTTCAAGAATGTGTAACTCAGAAAGCTCAAAATACAGCGTTCTCAAGGTTAAAATCAGGGCACTCAGCATCTAGAACAAGTCAGAAAAATGCTGTGGAAAAAAAGAAAATAGTCTACTGAAAGTACTCAACCTGTTGAGATGTCTTGACCTTTTTTTGAGTCCAAAATCTTGACCTGGTAACTGAAGAATTAGTCTAGAAGCAGAACATTTTCACATTACATCTATTAAGAAAACCTCTGTCTTTATTAATTCTTGTCCAAGCTTTTATGACACCAATTTTCAGTTATTCAGATAAACAGGAAAGCCCCTGCACTGCAGAACTCCTGGGTCAGCTTTCCTCAAGGACAAAACACTAACTGGGGCATCATCATTCTCTACAGAATCATCAATACATTCCTCCTAAATTATTATTCTGTTAGAGCTGCCCTGTGCTGACATCAGCAAGCAGAAGATACTGCTTCAACTTCCATTAAATCATTTCCCTATGAGGTAGGGAACACAGACTTTGTGAATACCTGAGATCACGAGTTCCTACAGAGTTATAAGAACCAGATTGTAACTGAAGTCCAAAGGGAAGATTTGGGAAGCAGTGGCATAAGGCACCCACCTGGAACGTTGTCTCCTCTTCACAGGATGGATCTGGGCATCACTACCAAGTGAGAGCAACACGTATGTAACACAACACGGCTTCGTGGTTCCTGCATTTGCACCAATCTCTCAGAACCATGAAACTGCCCCAATATTGTTGCCTCAAAATCCAGGTGATGCAGAAGTCCTGCAATGCACTTGGACTCCAGGTGAAGGGAAGCCAAGACTGGTTTTACACTTGTAAAACAGAGTCCCTCCTCTGTTTTCAATTCATTACAGGCACTTTTCAACAGCAAGTTTCAAAATATTAAAATCAATTGCTTTTGTTAGCATTACTAAGAAAGCTACTACTTTTGAATATAGAGAAATCAGTAATCTACAAGAAAAAGCAGCAGTTTCACCATAAAGTTCTGGACACATTGAAAATAAACTGTCCAGGTTCCTTCACCTGGATTATGACATGACTCACAATTCTGAATGAATTAAAACATCATCCTGTGTATGGTGGATGCATGCTATCTCACATGTGAATCTAAATGGTTTCACACATCTGAAATACAGTAACACAAACAAGGTTGCTCTGTAACACCGGATCTCCCCAGCGTGAGATTCCATCTCCAGAATCTTCCACACAGCTGGGGTGCAGCTGTGAGCACCACTGGAACTGCTTCTGTTCCACACGTGTAGGGGGGAGGGGAAGGTGGAGCATGTAAAACACAAAATAAATCAGTTTCCCTAAATGGAACAGCAGGACATGGTGGCAGGGGATGGTGTCACCCACACAGGACCTACTGTGTGCTCACAAAGATCCTGCAGCATTACCTCCATCACTCAGTGCATTACCTCCTGCTGCTGTTTGCACCTTGTCTTACCTGAAAATGTGCCAAACTAAACAGTAAAAATAGTGTTTCAGTCTGCCGCTTCCCCGGCCTAATGATCTGCAAATCTTCTATCCCAAGTGTTTAAAAGTGCTGGTTATATAACATTCAGCCAAGGTAATATCAAAATATATTTTATTCTGGACCTCTTTCAGATCTGATTCAAATTACAGTTGTCAAAGCAATACAATGCAAAGGGAAACTGCAACAGAAAATGTGCCTAGAAGGGATATAAGGGCCCTGGGGACAAATCATTGTGATGTAGAACCAAAATACATCATAAAGTGTAATTAACATGGTCCAGGACAGTATAGAACATCTATATCAGTCTTCTTTAGACAATAATCATGAAAACTGAACAATAAAAGTCCTTTAAACAAGTACAAAAAACTGTCATGGGCTGGTTTACACTTTTACAACAGTTGTAGTTTAACTGGATAACTGAAGAAATGATGCAGACATTTTAATCCAGTGCTATAGGTAGGCTCACAGAATTAGACCCAAAGGATTTGTAACTCCAAATGAAACCATTACAACTACAATGTCAATGTCAGGAGAGAGAGAAAATTACTTCTGTATTCTAGAATTACTGTTCTGCACACTGCAGTCTGTTGAGGACAAGATTGCAAAGTACACCGGACTAGCAACAACATGCAGACTGTTTTCTTGTATTTACCCACAAATGTCAAAAAACATTATGAAGTAAAAATGAATGATTATTTAAAAATAAAAAAAAAAAAACCAAAACAAAACAAAACAAAAACATGCCTCAAGTTATTGTCAAGCTTCAAACTTAAAGGCAGAGAAAGCAAATTAGGTACTCAAAACTACTGATCTGAAGCACTATTAACACTAAATCTGCAATCCACTCGAAACGGCAGATTTTCCTGGTTCGTCTGCCTCCCACCAGACTGACAGTGAAGACAGTCACACTTTCACAGCTCGTGGTATTTCAGAGCTTTCTCCAGAGGGAGAAGTGAGGACTGCTCCATGTCTCTCTCCCTAAGGAAAATGTCAGGGATCTCGATGGAGATTTACTGCTGTCTCCCGAAGCCGTATTTGCTTCTAACATGCCACAATGTTGCTTCTGCTTTCTTCGGGCGTCTGGAGAGTGTGGAAGTGATCCCACTGCGGGGACAGCTCTAGGGGGCTTTGGGAAGGGAGGAGCTATCCCGCTCACCAGCCAAAAAGGAACTAAATCCGGGGCTAAATCCAGCAGGCTGTGCTCTGGCAAAGCCCCACTGGCACCGGGGGACCCTCGGTTTGAGGGGGCTGTGGCTCGTTTCACCCACACCGGGGGTACGGCACGGCCCCGGCGCCTCCAGCGCTCGCCCTGGCAAGGGATCCTCATCAAGTGACAGACAGCGGGACTTGTGGGGAAGCAAAGACTGCAAAAATCAGGTCCCAAGGCTCCTCTCTTCGCTAAACAGACAAAACCGGACAACCTTGAATTTAGAGGCTGAACCCCCCCAGTGTGCGGTGGGCGTGAAGCCCCTGCCCGCAGCGGAGTGAAACGCGTCACCCGCGGAGGTCAGTCGGTCACTCTGCTGGCCAACCCGCACGGCCACCCCGTGCCACCCACTGTTCTCCCTAAACACAAAGGACATTCCCAAGGTACAACGCCCCATCAGACGCCCTAGCATGAGGTAAGCAGTGTAAGGAAAAAAAGGAGTGCTTTTTAAAATGAAAATCAATTAAAATTGGTAGAAATCTTTGGCCTTTCTCTCAAGATGCATTAAAGTGTCACAAAAATCAAGAAACATGCTTCGAAATGCCATGTCGTTCTGACTCTGGTAACTACTACCTCCCCTCCACCCAACCCAGAAAAAGAGGCACTTTTAGTGTTTCATATAAGATTTCCAATCATCTAGTACACGTGCTAAATAACCCTGCACAATGGTAGTCCCAGAATAAACTCAGTTTATCAACATTACAAAGAGTCTAAAAAAGCTTTTATGAAGACCTAGGTATTCTCTTAACTACACTAGAAAGTCCACTGGTTGGGAATCTTTACATCAATTTAAAAATGCAGAAAGAGGTAAAGTAAAAATAGAAAAAGACGAACTCTACAGAAACCTGGATCTGGTCATGCAAAAATGAGAAACGGGATTCTGAGATGGACGCACAGAAAGACAGCGAACTCAAGAGCAGTTCATTTCTTACCCCATCGTTAAGTCTGAGCCCAGCTTTTCCCCTTCCTTTTATCCTCTGTTTGGATATTTGCCTGTTACCGTGTTGAGCTGATAAAAACAGGAATGACTCCATCTGTAAGACTGAGCATGTACATACACGCTACACAAGGTCAGGGCCTTGCTGCCATTTGGCTTCCCCTTTGAAAGGAGCAATTTGGACAGTCTACCTCACCCTGGAACACGAGGCCTTTGTGCTATAAAAGGCAGTAAGTTAGCGTCACGGTTCTGTGGTGTTTTTGTCTCGTTTTTGGTTGCCAGGATGGCAGGACCCGGCGCCCGCGGCGGCTCCGGGCGTGCGGGGAGCAGGAGCAGCACTGTGGCATGCGAGGCAGGACAGAAGGACAGCGACGGCCGGAGCTCGGCTCGGGGCCGCCGCTCGGCCCCACGGCAGCGGGCAGCGCTGGCCCTCGCTGGGGCAGGGGCTCCGTCCGCGTGGCCGGAGCACTCCAGCCAACGGAGCCGACGCTCCTGCCGGACCCAGCGCCTGACAGCCCTGGCCTGGACACGCTGAAGCTCTGGTGTTCTCTATTTCTGAGTGTGTGATGCTATGCTGAAGCAACTGGAATTACAACCAAACAGCTGATGATTGAGAAAGAGGAAAATGGCAATACCCTAAAACATGGCTGTGTGATTTTTGAAGCTATGTCACAGAATTCCACCACAATTGTTTAGATTGGCTGAAAGAATCATCCAATAACTTTTATGAAAATGAATAAACTGTCCATATTAAAATACAAAAGTACTATCAAGAATCACTTCTGACTTTCAGATTTAAATTCAGTGCAATTGACAAATGCATTGCTAAACGAAAAATGCAGCTTAAACATACTCAAAACATTTGTGTCTATTCCTGGGAGCACAGTTTAAAATTATTGCACAGAATTTTTTTTTATTTTTATTTTTTTTCATTAAATGACAGAGGTCAGCCACAGTCATGGACCTCCAGCAATAAAAGCAATATTTCAAGTGCCAGACACTCAATATATTAGGTTTCCTACATATTGTAACTCACAGGGTAATTGCTCTAAACATTTGCAATATGTTCCAAAACCCTAAAAATAGCTGGCACAGAACCACCATGGATAACTGTCTTTGTGGATATGACTTGGTGTTGGTTTAAAACATTGAGTATGACAGCAGTGTAATCCTGGGGTAGATACAAACAATGTATTGTTGACTTGTCTTTACCACTGGCAAATTGCTACCCTACCTTAGCCAAACTCAGACTTGCTTCAAGTCATGTTTATTTCATGGAAATAGCAGAAATTGATGCCTAAAGAACAATGGTTAAAATGTCAAAGCTGCATTATCTCAATTAGATGAATTTATACTTAACTCGGAGGGGGGAAAAAAAAACCCCAAACGAATAAAAAAATAGGTTAGAGACTAACAATCATAAGCCACAAAATTAATTGTGATTGAAATAGTGTTATAAAACTGATTAACTTTGCAAAGCTCTGTAATATAAACCATTCCCTAAGTAAAATGTCTGTGACATAAATTTGACAACCTCTCTTTTTATAAATTTACACTCTTGGAATCTTATGCAAGACATGATGCAACCTTTTCGACTACACATACGCATAAACACAACCTCATGCTATCATTTACAAATAAAATCACTATTAGTATACTTTTAATCACATGAGCAGAAAAAGGTTTGCCATATACATCTGTCATTGTAAGAAAAATACTTGATATTGTAAACAGAGTAAAAGACACTATATAGTAGTGATTATTAAAAAAATAGCAGCTTACATCTACCCTATATTTGGAAAAAAAATGTAGTCACGATACAATAAACTGCAGGACTGGAGCAGCAGGGGAATTAGTGCAAGTATTCATCTTTTAAATAAGCTGAATCACTGCTATTAAAATAAACTTGAAGCAAGTCCTCTGTTTAAGATTTTTTTTTAAAATCTAAGGTAGTAAACATTTTGCCTCTTAATGGCAGTGTTACCAAATATATGCCAAAGATTTTATTTTAATAAAGAAAAATTACATGAAATACTTTTAATACTGGAGTTTGGTTACAATTATACATCTAAGCTCCTACAAATAATGATGGGCAACTCTCAAAGAAGCTGTGGCATGAACCCTTGTCCAGAAAGATCTTAACGTCTTAAACACAATCCCCCAGCTATACTTTGCTCCTTTTCACAATAGTGCACAATTTAACCATATTTTAGCTATGGTCTTAAAACAACAGAAGATGCATTTTTCCTCTTTTTTTTTTCCTTTTTTTTTTTTTTATCCCTGTTTTTTTTTTTTCTCCTGTGTTTTTGTGCCCTTCTGTTCTTAAGTTTGGCAGAATTATGTCCCAAATAAGAAATTACTGCATTTCAGCCATGTCACCAGAAAATCAAACACAGCTTTATACCCATTTCCATCATACTTCGTAGATGAGAAGGACATGAAACATCAAGCCACAAAGAAGGATTTTTTTTTTCCTTCTCTCTCCCTAATCTCTTTTCCACCCTCCCTCTGTTCACAAAATTGTGCTCTGGGAGCCACAAAATGTACCAAACATTATCAGGTTCAAACTACCTCTTCAAAGAATGCATCAAAACATGTTTCAAAGAAACGCCTTTTTTTTTTTTCCAAGGTGAAAAAATATAAACAAGAAACTAATTCACTCCCTTACTTCATGCATCCGTAAATTTAACCAAAACAAAACAGAAAACCCAATGTTTAAAAGCAAAGAAAAAAACTACTGCTGCAGATTTCTGTAAGTCCATTGTTTTCTGTACACACAAACTGTTCAACTACTGAGAAGGAAAACAAAAATACCCCACAATCCACGTGAGAATGGATTTTCTGGGGGAAGGGGTAATGAAGGCTGCCATTAGTATCTTCTGAATTTGGTATGTATATGGGTCTGCTCTTGTACATGGTATATTTCTCTCTCTCTCTCTCGCTCTCTTCTGTTTTTCATATCCAAAACCTTTAAATGTTATTTTGGGGCACAGCAGATTCCAGCACTTGGTGAACAGGATTCACAAGCTGTGACAAAACTCTGTCATCCTCTTCAGGGTGTAATTTTTTTTTTTTTCCTCCTCTTTTTTTTTTTCTCCTTTTTTTTTTTTTTTTTTTTTTTTTAAAGCTTATTTTTTTTTTTTTATATACAGTATATGTATATATTTCTTTTACATTTGGCTGTAGTGGACTGGCCATGGTTCGATTGGGACTATAGCAGTACATGGGTCAGGGACAGTCATTTTGGCTATGTACACATTCATAGTCGGTCCATGGCTTCCAACTAAGAGCGCTATTTCCGGAGGTCTAATACACAAACCTGCAAAGAGAGAGACACAGGTACAGCAGCTGAACAAGATCACCTGGGTTTACAACTCTGTGTGCAGGGTCAGAGCAAAACCTACAGCATGGCTTGTGTAAAGCTTAACCTTATATCTATTAACAATTGTTAAATAACATCAAAATGACCAAGTGAGTTCTGCATGAACCCCCAGTCAGCCCCAGTGCTAAGGGCACTGCTGCCTCCAGAATTACTATCAGAACAGCAACAACATCTTATGTAAGCTGTTTGCCTGTTATTTAATACTGTGAGGCTGAGAACTTACTTGAGTCCAGTTTGTAAAAATATAAAATGAAATTAAAATACGTGGACAAGTACTAAAATGGATGAGAAAAACAATTAATGGTGTACAAATCCCAGTTTTAGTCCTCCCAAAATCCCCACTGAGTAGTGGCTCTGGGTCTGTCAGATGTAGAAATCTATTAGCAAAATATAACCCCACATAAGATAATACCAGCTGCAAGCACATTTAAAACACAGTGGATTGTTTCTGCTAGCAAACAATACAGAACAAATTAAGCCCAACATTTTTTAAATATCAGAAATTAAATGAAAACAAATCTATTCCAAGTACAGTCAGCCTGTTGGGCTACATTAACTGGAGGGCTGAAAAGGTCACACAGCATGTATAAAAAAGGGTCATCTGGGGGGAATGATAATTAATTTTCTACTCAGGATATGCCTTGAGCTTTTGTCCTTTTATGATATTGCCTATACTTACAAGGCTAAAATGATATGAAAGACCAATCAAAATTAATTCTCTAGAATTTAGGCTTCTTAAAATCCAAAACTTCCTACTTTGTGCTTTAAACTCTAACTAAACAACCTTACTTACCAGCATGGAGCATTCTGAAGGGAAATGCTTTGACACCTGTGATACCACCTTAGACTCTGCACTACTAAGCTGCCAGGATTGCTTTTTGCTGATGTTTGTTAATGGAAGCTGGAGCACTTCCGAACACAATTCCCTTATCAGCCTTATTTTAATTCTGCTTTTCCTTAGGCTCTACTCTCCTTTCTTTGCAAACCATGGCAGGAGAGAGGCAAGCAGAAACCCCTGGACTGTGCTCCTTATGAGGACCCTGCACTTTCCCATCCCACTGCAGCTTTCTGCAGGACAGTGTCAGAGCAGCCAGAAGCTGATGCTCCAACACCCTGCAGTGAAATGACAGTGGGAGCATTCATGATTAGGTAAACAGGATTTTATTCCCTGCTTTTTCTAAGCAAAGTAAGCAGACTGGTATTTATATATAGATGCTGGCATTTCTAGGAACTTTTTAATTACAAGCACTTAGCAAGCTGCACTTTGTTTTGCTGTTGAAAGCAATGCAGAAGGCATTTCATTCCTGTCATGCATTATAATAGTATCACCTACACTGAGCATTTTCACTTGAAAAGGGCAGAGAAAGAAAAACAAATTTGTTTTCAGACCAGCCACACTGAACACACTGATACAGTAAACCCCAGCAGGAACAGAAAATATAAATTTGAGTTATATCCATCTTCTGAGGTTTTTGAGGGGTTTAGAACAGTGATGCCTTTAACTGGATTAAAGATATTCTCCTTACAATATCACAGCAGGGTTACAGGTGAAAACCTACAGGTGAGCTGGCTGTGTTCAACCTTCAGCTAGAGAAGGAAATTTTTTCTCCATTGCTACTTAAAAGATTTCCGGAAGATGTTTGTTATTAGAACATCAAGCAAGTCAAGCAACACTTACTGAACCATCTGAAGCACTTGCTCCAACTTTGTCTCCTGCTGCATTCCAGCAAACCTCAAAAATCCCTCCTGTTCCCCGATAACTGTGAACTAGGGCACCTGTCTAAAAGAGGGACAAGCCAAGTAATTAATACAACAAAATCAAGGTGAACAAGCACAATTTGTACATGTAAAAATTCCCTACCGCTTTCAAAAGCTGATATTCTCAGAGGAAAGTGGTCCAGGAGAGACCTGTGGACAGTCTCAGTACCTTGTTAAAGAAAGTGACACAACCACTGAATCCTGAGCTCCTGTGTTTGACAGGCAAAACTGGGGATGGCCACAACTGCTTCCAATTACTAAAACGAGCCTTCAAAAAATTAATTCCAAATTCCCAGTAGCCAGAGACTGCATCGTGCCTGACAACGTCTTTTGGCTTTCAAACATAACAAGCCCACGTTTTTTTGCCTAAAACAAGCAATAGTGTTCTTTTTGAGAAAGTTACATAGAAACACTTTGTCATCGTTCTCTTCCCTCAACTACATTCTCTTGTTTGTCAGTGAAATTCAATGGAACAGCCAATCAGATTAGTATGTCTACACACAGTCATCATTTTTTACAAAAAGACCTGTTTTATCAGGAATTTAAAGTTCAGATTTAACAAAGACTGGTTTTGGATTAAAAATGTTCTTGGAGAAACTCTGCTGAATGTGGATTTTTGTCGATGAGTTTTTGGTTGGGTCTTTTTGGTTTGTTTGTGGTTTTTTTGCGAAGACAACGTGAAGACGACTATTACCTCACCATAGGCAAGCATTCAAAGGGAGAAATTAAATGTACATCCATTAAAAAAACTAATCTTAGAACAAAGAGAAAACCAAAGGAATGACAAAGCTCTTTGTGGCTGAAATATGACGGAAAAACAAAGGTTGGAAGGATGGAAAAGACCAAAACACAAACTTCTCAACAGAGAGAAGAGTTATACCTGTGTATTCCAGATGTGTACACATTTATCAAAGGAGCCACTGGCCAGGTACCTGCCATCAGGACTGAAAGCTACACTGTACACAGGTTCTTGATGTTTTGTCAGAGTATGAATACAAATTCCTCTGTCTACATCCCATAACCTAACAGTAGAATCAAAGGATGCACTGTCAAGGAAAAAAACAGAGATTAATTACATCTCAATTCAACGTATCTTTGATGCTAATACAAACAGAATATGATAAAGTATCCTACATGCTTCAAAATACTCTGTGAGCTTACATTTATAGAGAGTGAAGTAAAAATAATGTTTAACAAGCATTTAAAACCAGGATTAAATAGTACCTTGCTAACATAAGATTGGCATTTGGATTATTTGTTCCTGGTCCTGTAGGACTCCATTTGATAGTATAAATTTCTTTGTTGTGTGCTTGTAAATCATGGACACAACTGTCTTGTTTCATACTCCAGATCTACAATAAAAAGGGAAGAAAACACAAATAATTTAGCACAATATTGTACTAAAATACATTTTACATGGTTCTTCTGTATCATTTGCGGGCTGACTGTTACCTTTTAGTCCACTCAAAACATTTACTATAATTGCTAGGTTTCTAGAGTAATGATGACAAGTACTATTTCAGGAGCTTTCATTCTTTGGGTTATAAGTGCCCAAAGAGGTTAATGAGTAATAAAGGTGCTGCCTATAGAAACCAATCTGCCTGAGTTAACTGCAAACCCCTTCAGAAGTGTGGGGATGAGAGAAGATGCTGAAATGAGAAGAGCAATATGTAAATGTTCATGTCTGAGTTGATAAAATATCATGGCCCTATTTTTAAATGAACTTCTTGCTACACCGACTGAGTGAAATAAAGGGATAGTAGAAAAATTTTCTGTTTTCTTACAAATCCGGAGATGCAAATACCACTATGGCATTTTCCTGATTTATTAGAATTTGCATTGCCAGATTTCAGTGTTCAGTACTTCACAGAGGTCATTAGAGGACTCCAACTCCTGGATGACCGTGCTCAACAAACAAAATAACTTTATTCTATTAAGAGTTTACATTGCTCCTACAGAAGGGATTTTGTAAGGCTTTTATACCTTTTTCTACATGTGAAATTGGATATGGAAAATAACCATCTGAATGGTTTTTTAAATAGTATCTGTTTCAGCAATGTTTTTAGCTCACTTTTTGTCAAAAAAAGCTACCAGGAGCATGCTTAAGCCCAACTGTATTTAAGATGCATTTGAGGCGCATGTTTAAATAAATGGTGCTTTTCA
The DNA here is from genome assembly GCA_013399225.1 of Rhipidura dahli. NCBI lineage: Eukaryota > Metazoa > Chordata > Aves > Passeriformes > Rhipiduridae > Rhipidura > Rhipidura dahli. Next base: position 294,651 of record VXAC01000102.1, read on the forward strand.
GAACTGCTGCTTTGCTGAAGAGGAAATTGATTTTCAATGTGCAGACAGAATTGAAATTGTATTTCCAGTTTAAACTAATGCCATCAAAATCTAGCTTCTCTTCCCAAAACCAGCATAGATGAGAGTCTGTATCAGCTGCCCTAGAGAACATCAAGTTGTAGATAGAAACCAACCAAGTAAATAAGTCACTGAGCACTTCCATGTGCTTCCAAACCTGATATTTATTCCCTCTGCCATTGAAAAGTAAGTGATCCAGATGTGATTAGTGATGTGTAGATTCATCCTCCAGCAGTTGGTGTTTGAGCTAATCCTAAACAAAACTATAACATTCTTTGCAGCCTGGGCTCAACTCAAAACAGCCACCAAGAAGTTAATTGCCTGAATCCCACAAATGCTGACATGTTCCCAGTTATCACCTCTACTCATGGAGAGGCAGCAGCAACAGCTCGAGCTCTAGACTGGAATTCATCACCCTGGAGTTTCAGCTGTTTAAGTATTAAACACCTGGCTTAAGCTGGCTATTTTGACTCCATCCACTGCCAAGGGAGAACAACTGATGCTCTCAGAGGTTTACTCATCACACTTGACTTAAGACACTTAACTTAGGAAAGGATAACTTGCTCTTCAGCAGCACTGACTGGAGATGTCTACACATCCACCTCTAGACTGGAGGCTTAATGCTTAAGTGTTTGTATGTAGATAAGGTGATTTCCCTTGCCAGAGCCTGAAGGTGTGCCAGCAGGAGAGATATCTGGCTACTCATTCAGCTATTCCCTGATTAAATAATAGTGAGCTGCATACAACTAACTGTCCCAAGGGCTACTAGCAGGACAGTGCTGTCAGTGTAAAAAATGTATCCTGAAACTCTACCAAGCACAGTGCTAAAGCTCCCAGTGAATGTAATGCAGTACAGGAGTCACAGAAAGCACCTGTACCATGGAAGCAGCACAGGTCAGTCAGGCATGAACACCCTCATTTCTGCTGGTGGCAGGTCTGTAAGGATCTTTTCTGTACAGAAATGAGTGCCCTGAAGTCATGTGTGTAAGCTGCAGTGTCCTCTGCACTCACAAGTTTGCCCCTGCTCTACAAGAAAGAATGTAGCTGTGAATCATTTGGAGAACAAGTGTAGGTGTGATTGAAAATTGCAGAATGACTCCTGATGAACTGGAAAAATCCAGGAGTGCACACAGTCTGAAGAAACAACATGCCAAAGATTTGAACTAGAAAGAAGGGGAAAGCAGAAGAAAACCAGGAAAGGAGCAAGTCACCCATTCTTGTATGTTACATGATATGCATTTCAACTTTTTGTTTTAACCAAAAGCAACCATCAGGCGTGACAGCTTAATGATTAATGACCTGATTCTGTAAACAGCTAAAAGCACCTAATAAATCATGCTCCAAGTCTCAGGCTGGCAGCCTGTAACAAGTTCTCTGGACCAAAGCTTGGCTCTGATTAACAAGGATTTCTAGGATTGCCTAACCTTGTAGTATTAAAAAAGAACAAATATTGGACAACATGGCAAGTACAGTGATACTGCTGGGTTGTCCAGGCTAATGGTGTGCATTCCAGAGTCCCACAAAGAGAAGCACCAGCCCCAGAACTGCCATTACCTTTAGAGTCATGTCATCAGAGCAGGATGCCAGCAGATTACCAGTTGGATCCCATTTGATTGCATTTACTTCATTCTAAAAGTGAACAATGAGAGTAAGTTGGAGTCTTCCATTACAAATGACAGCTTACAAAAGATAAAGCTGGACAGCAGTTATGGGCATTTGCATAATTGTCAGTATTTTAACACTTAATTTTTATTCATAGCTTTGCCTTCAATAACAACAGCTTTTTGCTATCCATTTATTACATTTCCTATGCATACTTGTACACCACATGGCAAAGTCTTGAAGTTACCATGTGTCTTCTTCTAAAGCTCATTTTTGCATCCTGACACTGGTAAAACAAGTTGCACATGGGGCTGAGAATCGTTCTGATAATCACAGAGACTGTGATTACCATAAAACCTTAACCCCAACTACCTCTGTGTGCATCTACTGCCTGTAGCCAACGATCAACCATTATACAAGTGCTGGGTACTGGTAAATTCACTGGGTCCCCAATCTCTCACCAATAAAAATATCACAGAGCAACTCCCTTTTTGCAGTACTTACTGTGTGACCCTGGAAGGTTTTGATGGGCCTATCTTGTCCTAGTTTACAAACGTGAATACACATGTCTGTACTGCAAGAGGCAAATGTGTTGTTACTCTGCCAGTCAACATCTAATGCTGGTGCTAAAAGAAAAAGAAAGATATTTAAAGCTACAGTATGCATTCTGCAGGAATTTGATGTGCAAATTTAGCATGTACCACCCTGTAACAAAAGCCAACAGGAAGCAATCATTAATTTTACAGCAGTTCTGAAGATAAACACTATGAACAGGAAGAAATGCAACCCAAACAAGCCTTACACAAAATGGAACAAATTTAATATAAGTCATCATAATATGGAATATATTTGAAATCAAAGGTATACAGAAGACAGAGCAGCAGAACATCAAGCTGTAGTTAAGCCATCTATAAACAAATCTCAGGAGTCAACACAAGGAACAGGTTCCCACAACTTCACACATCACCATGCATGAGCTCATCTCCACCAACAACTCCTACTCGTGCTCAGGGATGCCAGCCAGTGAAAGGTAAGGATTTCTTTCCTTTCTTAATTCCAGCATTGTAAAGTGTGGTAATTTGAAACTTAATCATGGGCAACATATTCCATCTGATCAAGCCAGCTATTTATAGCAGATAGCACAGACAACTGCTTGGAGTAAATGCTGAGTTGATGTTTTTGACTGCTGTCATGGCACTGGAAATGTGGTGTGAGTGGAATAAAAAGAGGGAACAAGACACATTTCTTAAAGCCCTTCAGTGACACGTCTGTCACCCTCTCCATTCTGTTTTCCAGCTGATTCTGGCAGGATTGCTCAGCATGCAGCCCACAAAGCAATTTGTCTGACCTCCTGCACTCCCACCCCAGCTGGCCAGTGAACAGCTTTCAGCTGGTTTGTGGCCAAACAAGCCAGGAACAGCAGAACAATGGGACACGGGGTGGGACTACTGCACCAGCAGGATGGCAAATGTGGTCCTTAGGGTGATAAACACAAATCCCCCGTGGCCCACCCACTTGATTTGTCTGCCACCATACTACAGAAAGCCAGGAATACTTTGATTATTTATCTCTTATGACTTTCATGGAGTTGCAGTAAAACTGCAAGTTATAAAATCAGAACAAATATAGCTTTGTTTACATTCTCAAAATTCAAATACAGGAGTCAGTAACCCAGGACGACCTGTAAGACTGTAAAATAATGCAAATAAGCACCATGAGCATCAGATTTTTAAATTTATTTTTAAAAATAACACCTTTTTGTCTTTACAGATGACAAACCTGAACGATAAAATAAAGACTTACCAGAATGAAAAGGAAACTGCTGCTTGGCTTCACCAGTGTGGGCATCCCAAATAATTGTGGTCTGTGTTAAACAGATAAATCAACATTGAACAAACTTGTACAAATTGCTTGTTTCCCCACAACTACCACCACTCTCAAGTATGAGAATACCTACCCTGCCCCCCATCACCCAAACCTGCTCTTGATTATACATTTCTAGTTTTACCCAGTACTAAAAGAAATAGTAGTAGATGTACAGACAATAGTAGAAAATTTAAGATTGCACTAGAATGGTGTGTAGTCACAACATTTTGGGGTCTGAAGGGAAGAAGGAATTTGTGGGCTTTTAAGTAGTTTTATCCCCTTAGTCCTATTTATATTCTTGTAATCCATTCCACAGGCCTATTTTAATTTCAAATACTTGTATATTCAAACTGTAATATCAGCTACTCACGTGTCCCTAAGGAGATGTTATTAACAATTAGTCACATACTGAGAGATTTAAGGGTGTAATTTCATTCTAAGTTGTTCTCTGCCAATACTTTGAAAACCTTCTGGTTAAAGAAATCTTACATGACAAAATTAGTATCTTATGATCACTATATCATATGCCAATATCCCAGGCCTAACTCAATGATCAATGAAAATTCTGATGCCAAATTCAATGGAAGCATGAACTGACCACATAAATTAATTATGGAAAGGGAGACTAAGGCTGAGTCATTCTCTCTGCTAATGCTGAATATTTTTCAAAGCATAATCTCAGTTTGTCTAGGAAGTTTTATTGACTGAAATGAGGCTTCTATTTCTTCCTTAATTATTTCCCTGCAAATGAAAGCTGTACCTCCACAAATACTTAAAAACTGGCATAACCATCACAGCTGCCAAAAGAGTAAACACATCCTTTCCATGCTCTGAGACATTAACTTTTCCTTCCCATGTGCCAGCACAAGCATTTATAAAGCTGGCTACTAAAGCAAACCAGGTAAATGCATGCAGGGAAAAAACCCAAAAAAAAAAAAAAAAAACCAAACAACAAATAAAGGAGAAAATTTACTGTTTTGTAGTGACACTGCCAGTTTTAAGTGGCTGTAATGAGGTTACAGTTTGCTGCTCTCTCTAAGAGAAAACCTGTGCTGACTTCTGCACCTTGAATCAGTTACAGAGGAAAAAATCAACTCTCCTTACTCTTGCAATAGCCTATTTGATTCTCTGAATTCACTTTAAGTCCATTTCTCATCACTCTGTGTCCTTCCTACCATTCATAAAACCTCTCACACCAACAGCAGCTCTGAACTGAAAGACCTTGTGAGCCTAAATTTGTTTAGAGATGTGAAATGAAACACAAACAATGAGCTCCATGGCATTACACGACTGGCACCTCCCCAGTCACAAATACCAACTCTCCTTGTGTTCCAGCCCTAATCTTTTTAATCATTCTCAGGTTTGACTGATACGAAACTCAGCCTGAACCCATCCTCTAGTACAATTCTTTTTTCCAGTGTTTCACTGGATTTTACATGGTTTGGTTTCACAACAAGTTTAATGTTTCTGGTTTCAATGCACTTACTTTCCAACTCAGAATAACCTAATAGGAAGAGATTACAGACACTCAAGTCTAAGAAATTAAAGTATCTCAGTAAACTACTGTAAAACCCAAGGTAACATAGCTAAGCATAACAAGATCTTTGTAAGCACATATTTACATCCCATGCCTTTAGTTTCATTTACTTACTTTGCACAGTTTTGCTATTTTGTTTACAGTTAGATTATAACGGTGAAGGAAAGAATTTTAATTTTACCAAAGATTATCTCACCTTGTCCACTCCTGCACTTAAAATGAAGTTTCCTTTCTTGTTCCATTTTAACGCAAATATAGGACCTTTATGTTGCCCTAAGGTGCTGGCAAGATTACCTGAAAATTTACATCGATATGAATACATTAAAAAATAAAAAACTATGCTGTGAGCCACAATATAGGAAAATATATTGTAAATTAAAAAGTATTTTGCTTACCATCTTTAGTCCATATCCTTGCAAAGCCATCATAAGACCCAGTTGCTAGAAGTGTACCTTCACTCTGTCAGCAAAAAGGTTATTCATTTATTTTTACTGCATTAATTCAAAGCTAAAGAGCACAAAGCAAATTTGAGGAAGAACAGATCTGCATAGGATTTACGATATTTATTTCACTGATTGCAACTTATTAACAAAAAGTTCCTGAAGTGCAACAGAAGAAGTTACAGCACTGCTCAAAGTAGGAAATATTCCCGGTGCTGCCACAGAGGACACCGCTGCCGTCACTTAACATTTGACCATGGGGTGCTGGAAGCACAGATTTCCTGGGAGCATTTTGGGTGCTGCTCTTTGTACTCACGTTCCAATCCAGCGATGTCACGTCCTTGTTGCTGGGTACATCCTGCCCCCCTTCCCGGATGCAGTGCCGCAGCACCAGCTGCGTGGAGCCGCTCGTGCTGTTCTCACTGAGGTTCCATATCCGTGCTGTCGAATCACCAGATCTGCAGAACAGCCCGTGGGGACAGAAATCCTGCCATTTAAACGAGGCTAATTCCATTTATTTCATGTCTGTATTCATACACATCATTTTCATCATAGCCTATATCATTTTATAATATGCAATGTGAAATATAAAATATATTTGTAATATGCAATATTATAATACATAATACATTATATGTATAATAATACATTATATACCGTATTTAGTTAAATATATAGAAAAGTTATATAGAGTTATATATATGGTATATATTACACACCACATTTATTTATATATTTAGTTATATATAGTTATTTCTATGGCATATAGTATGTAACATAGCAATATATAATACAGCAATACACTTTATGTGCCATACGATATATGATACAAATTATAATACATATTAGTGATATATTTTATATTTATACAGTATAATTTTATTTAATATTATACTATATATCAATTCCATATTAATTATCTATTAATTGCAATTATTTTGAATATTAGTAGTAATAATAATGATGATAATAATAATAATAATAAACAATTCCATTTTAAAGCACTGTTCTCTAAAGAACAAGCACTGTGGCATTTGATGTTTGGGGTAGGCGTTCCCTGAGCCTGCTGCCCTTGATGCCATGATGATTTTTTGCCTTTTCTTTTATATCCCTGTTATACCTTTTACAACTTTTGTATTCTTAGTGCTTTATGCCTACATTCTTGGACTTTTTTTCTTAAGCTAGGAGACTAAACATCTTAAAAGCTTCATAGTAAGGGGTCAGTGTGCCCAGAGCCCAAGGTCCTCTCTAGAACACATTTTGTAAACTAAGATAGAACCATCCAGGGGAAGGTTCCTTGGGGAGGGGGCTCATTCGAGCCTCTCATTGGGAATTTTTGATAGATGTGCTAATTAGTAAGACCTATAATGTTGTACCAGATGTGGGGTATTGGTGTGGGGACACTGTGGTGTGCATGGAGGTGCATTCAACCTGGACATGGTGCACCTGAGGATCCTTAAAATAAATCCCAAGGTAAAATCCCTTTTTCCCTTCTAACCGTGTTTGACTCTCGATTTTACGACCAGGAAAAGGCATCACCCTCCCCACGCAGCAGTGTGGCTGCAGCACAGAGAATTCCACACACACACACACGTGGTCAGTGCACATACCCTGAGGCCAGAAGGTCACTAACGGGATTCCAGGCACAGATGAACACTTCGGATTCGTGGCCACGCAGCACCACTGCCTTGTTGGGAGGGATTTCAACATCTCCATCTACTTCCATCATATCCGTGTGGTTATCTGCATTATGGGAAACAACAGTAGGGAGAGGTGGATGTTAGTATTTTGGGACGTTGTGACTCCTATATGGTTCAGATTCTTCTGGGATGAGTGCAAAAATTCACAATTTACGTGATTCAAAAATTTGACAGAGCTGTCACGCTCTTTTGTTTTTTCAGTTCCAATTAATGAAGCACTATAAACAGATGGGGAGTTTCAAAAATGTGAGAAAGCTCTTTGCCCCTGTAAACCTTCACATCCAAATAGATTTAATTTTGGAGCTCCAGAATTGGGGCCAAAAGTTAATTTTTTGCTATGCTAAAAAACAAATGCTGTTACAAGTACTCAGTTTTTCAGGCCCAACACTGCATAGTAAAATATGTTACTAGTCTAGCTTGTGTTTTAAAAATACATTTATAACACATTCATTTTCAAAAATCTCTCTTTTCGCCAATTGCAGTCAAACAGGTTTTAAATCCATGTCTCCGACACTCCATTTACAAAATGGCTTTAATTAATATAATCACATTTGGTGACAGAGTAAACTGATAACCAAGCTTCTCAAACTTCATCAGCAATTACTGAGGAATTACCGCAGCGTAACTTTCTGTGTGGAAGTGAGGTTGAATCCATATTGTTCTGGGGGTAATTCAACTGACTAAAGTTTTCTTGGCATCTACCATCAATCATTTTCTATTATTAAAAATGAATTCACGATGAGTGCAAATGTAGAACGTAAGAAACACTGCACAGTTCACCAGTTCCATATTTATTCACTGCAGTTAAAGAAATCACTTCCCAGCTGTTGCTTAATTTAGCATCAAGGGTTTCTGTCACTGTTTGTACATGTGAGAAAATAGCAAAGACTATTAAAACATGCATATTTTTTCAGAAAGAGCACCATATAAAGCATTGCTTCAGTCAGAGGATCGATGGCAGTCTGAAGTGCTGTACAGCCAGCAGGGGTTGCTGGTAGATCACATTTTACAGGGCTGAGATCCGAGGTCTACCCTTCCTCTAATCCAGTTCACAGCTATCAAGTAAATATCCTTTTGAGATTTTTAAATGAAAGCATCAAAGTAGACAGCTCATTTTTTTTCAGCCAAAGATTGTATTTCCAGCTTTATATCATAAGTACTAATGAAAAAAACTTAGTAAAATCAGGCTGTAACACTTGTACGTGGCTCAATATTAATATTCTCTCAAAAATGTCATTTCTTCAGGTGTTTTTACAGAAAGAACTGTAACTCCCACACGTAAATGTGCAATTCAGACTTCCAGAAGAGTATTTTCAAAATCATAGTTTAATGCCTGACTTGAATTTTTCCATATTAAGCCTCACTGTAAGGTATGTTCCTTTGACCAGTGATGACAAACAAAACTCATTCATTTCACCAATCACAACTAAATTGGAATTCATGAATAAAGCAAACCTGAGAGCAGCTGCATCGAGCAATTTTGAATAGCAAATCGTGAAAGCTGATATTGATAAAGGAGACAAGGGACACAGGGCTTATCCCAGCAACCCTGAGCTCAGCATGACCAAAAGGCCTGTCCTGCTGGGAGCTGGGTACAGCTCTGGGATCCATGGGATTTACAGAACCTGTTGGAAGGAGTTGGCAGAGCTTCACAAGCAGTACTCAGTTTTAACCAGCCATGAGACTGGTGGACTCCTCTCCTCATTCCTTGTGCAGGAATGTCACTGATTGTTTTTTTATTCTTTTTATGGAAGAACCCTGTGAAAAACCTTCAGGCGATGGGAAAGAAGCAGAACTGGAAGTGAGACTGGTCAAGGGAATATTGTGAATTAATGAATTCAGAACTTTGCAACTCCTGCAACCCCAGATATCAAAACTGGAGACAGCCAAAGGTGAGACATGACCTGTTCAAGTATCACCCACGATGAAGGGATTCTCTGCAAGCTGCAGTTACTATGAGTTACTCCAACCTCTATATTTTTACCTCACTGTCTACAAGCTCATACTGTGATAAACAACTAGGAAATGCTAAGCCAGGTTAAGGCCATTTCTATCTCAACTTACTTGCTATAGTGTGTGCTCCGTTCTCCTCTCCATTTGCAGTATTTTCTCCATTTTTCGCTGATCCCTGTTGGTTGGTGGTGGCTGCAGCTGCAGCAGCTGCTGCCTGCTGTTGTGCAAGTTTGTCTCTGTAGGCCTGTTGTCTTGTCTGTACCACATCAGGCATCACTGCATCTATCAGTGAGAGAGACTCTATCGGCCTACCATCAAACAAGGTACCATCCTAAATTACAGCACAGGGAGAAAAGAAAAAAAAAAAAAAAAGACAACACCAAGTACAAATTAACATTACAGGCAAAGATTGCAAGCAAAACTAAAGAAAAAGTTTTGATTTAATATATTAAAGTGGTTTGCATATGGTGCTGGAAGTGATATCTCATCATTGCTGTGGTCAGGATTGGAATTTTAGTCTAAAGTTAAGTGGCTATTGTAAATATGCAAAAAAAAAAAAAAAAAGCCACTGCAGGCCTCTGGGAGAGCTTGTGGAATCAAAAGTTATTTGCTTCGAGTTGGCTGAATTGTCTGCTAAAAAATTCTGTAAGCTATCTATGAATATGATTTCAAACATGAGTGGCTGCAGCAAAATCTAATGGTTTGTTTGAAGACAGAGCTGCAAACATTGCAACTCGGGTCACTGACTTGTGAAGTTACAGTCTTATTAGACTAATACTTTCCATAAACATATTATCTGGAGAGTTGACTAGTTTTCTTCCTTTTTTTAAACAGTGCTGGCATGTTTTCAAACAACAAGGAAGAATTTTATCCTGAAATGGACAAGACCCAGTTAAAAATACCCTTATACATATGCTAGGGCTTTGTAAGGATCTATTTTTAGGAGCTAGAAGGATTCCTTGCAATAAATATAGGGTCTTCTTCTTCTATTCCTATCACTTGCTTTATTTTTCTGAGGCTTCCTAAGGGAAATAATTTGCTTCACTGGAACTGTGAAAACCACACAAACAGCAGACATAAGGGAGACTGGAAAGTGAGCAGAATTAATGGCAAAAAAGAAGTTTCCTTCTGTAATCTAACTGACACATAGAAAGGCTTCTCACCTTCCAGGCACAAATGAGAATGGAAATTGAGGGCGAGTGTCTGAAGCATCAGGCAGGAAGATACATAGCTTCCTGTACTGCTGGAATAACCATTTAAACATCAGATTTAATAGATCCTGCTCAAGATGAATTAGCCAGCAGAGGCAAAAGGCAAACTGGTGTATACCTTCAGCCTTCCTGCCACAAATTCAAACCCTCTCTCTCCTTGGAAACCTTGCCTTTGGGCTCACATTACTCCACTGTAATGACACAAGAGCCCAAACAAGAGCTGCACAGTGCTCTCCCACCTCCCTAGTGCCAGTCTACAAAACCAAAAAATGAGGAGATTACTGGTCTCAATTATTATCTTATTGCACTTGTCTGGATGTACTACAACATTATAGTAGGGTAAAAACTCTACAGACAACGGACCTTTAAGCAATGAGCCAGAACACCATGCCTGGTGTTTTGTGGCTGCACTGGGCAGAACCCCCACCCAGTTATGTCACTCCATTCTGGTTCCACCACTGGAGTCATGGTGAACACCAGCAGTAAGGAATCTGAAGTAAAAGTAAATAAATAGGATACAAGAAAAATTAAGAAAAAATACTAACATTCAAACTTACTGCAAGCAAGGACACAATGCTCCTGCAGGCAAAGCCTCCTTACCTCATTAATACTGACTTCTGCCTCTACATACTGCAGACCTTTCTGGATGATGGAAATCAAAGCAGCTGGTGGCACCAGAGCACCATTTATATTAGACTGGCTGATATGGCTCTCTATACCAAAGGTAAATGCTGAATGGGAAAACCCTAAAGACAAGGCAAAGACATCAGAATTGATTTATAGATAGACAACACTACTTGCTGTACCACGGTAGGACCTTCTGTTTAAAACCTGAGCAAATTATACAAAGTATAACGCTACAGCATGCTTCTGAACTTCCAAAAAACTTGTCAAAACACCTTAATTCCCTCATAATTCAAAAAGAGAAAAGTAAAGCTCATATATAAACACAACAATTATTAATTACAGCATCAACGGCAAAACATTTGTGCGTGAGTCAATATAAAATATACAAATCACTACAGCATTCAAACATATTTATATAGTCACTAACTACATGTATGTGTCATATCAACACATAGTATTTCATAAAAAAACATAAATATCTGAGACACAAGTCTCACTTCCTATTTTTACTCACTGATTTGATACCCGTGGAAGTGGAATGGATCTGTATGCGAACGGAGTTCAGCTGATGGTACAGTGCTGCCATCACTGTGCATGCTCCTGCATTTAGAGCTACATCAGCACTGTGCACTGATTAAGAAGTGGCAAACACGTTATGGTGCAGCAATGGCAGCTGCTTGCTACTTATTTGATCACCCTGGAAAAGTGAATTTAAGCTAGAGAAAAATAGTTGTTTCAGCAAATTAACTTTACTGTCATGGCATTTTTTTTTAAACCAATTTTTTTTTTTTCCTTTTTCCCTGTCAGGTAAGCAAGAAGCTGCCTGCAAACTTTCAAATGGAGATGAAGCAATATTGTAAGTCTGGCGTCTATGACAAAAGCAAACTGCAACTAGAATAAGAACATGACGTAGTTTTCAGTAAATTCAGGCAGAAAAATGAGGGTTTGCTTTCTTTCGACACGCAAAAACTGAAAAAGTCTGCCGCCCACCATTGCTTCTGGTGCTTCTCTGCCTCAATTTGGGAAGTCTATGAGCAGTGGACATATGTTGCATCAGTCAAATGCATTTTCAACAAGCCTGAAGCCACCCATCAGCAATCACTAAACAAAACTAAGGAACAGTAAATGCTGGAAGAGCAAGGTAAAATACGCAATATATGTGTTTCTTATATATCTATATGTATATACATTAAAGCTGACCTCTTACACTGTCATCTTAAGACTGGAGTTCATTTTTGCTTTAATATGCAGATTTCTTTTATGTATTGCTGAGATCATATTCCCTCCTGCCAGCTGACAATCATCACTTGTTCATTTACTGGGGCATGCCCTGACTTCCAGTCAAATCTTCCCATTCTAAATGTAGGCTGTGTTAAGCAATCAATATCACAGTTGCGAGTAAAAGATGATGTTGTCTCTTACAGAGCTTCAGGAATAACCACCACCACAAAACTCCCTGCAGCCATATGGCTGCATCTAGAAACCCAAACATGAAACACAAACTCAAACTGCTGATCCGACTGGGCTGGGGAAGCTTTACAAATAAGGGAGCACTGCTGCATTCTTGCTTGTGTTGTGGAGACACAGTCAGTGTGAAGGGATATGACAGGAAAAAGGTTTCTTTTTAAGTCTGACAATATTCAAAAGTGTCTTTTGCTCTTTCTCCTAAAAAGCAGGAGATTCTGGCTGCCCTGCTGCGGAAGGACAAGGTCCTCAAGAAAATGTCCTGCAGGGACAAAGGCTTTTGGGAACCCCAAGAGTTATTCCTGTAAAAAACCTGTTCATCTCTATTTAGAGTCAAGCAATACAAGTCATAAGTCACAGTTGGCACTTCTTCCTGTGAAACACAGCCACATCTGCCCTCCCACAGTCACATTCAGGCAAGAAATTCAGCTACACAAGACTGGCTTGCAGGAGCACCATCACTCCACGACAACAGGAAAAAACAGCATTTTGCTGATCATTCTATTTTCTTCTTCAAGCAGCCCTGAAGAAAATGGTGCAAAGTGCCATCATCACCCTGCAGAGAAGTGATCTCCAGGAAAATGCATTTTAGCAATCAAGTGAGTCCTTGGCTGGTTGACTGCCATCTGAAGACTCCAAATGACTAAATCTGATTAAGTTACAGAAGGTAACTTGGCAGGAATTCATTCTCTTGTTGAGAAGAAACACCAAGAAACAGTTCAGACAGAAGCACATGCCTACTGGCAAAATAATTAAATGAGACTGTGTTTGCTAAAGCCAGTTGCAGATGAAGATCAAATAAATTATGCATTGTTTAATAACCAGAATTGTAAAAACTCACCTGACTCTTGCAAGTATCTATATACCAGGAAGTTAACCTCATCACTGCTTATACTCATCTTTATTCCCAGTTAAACCATGAGGTCACAACAAAGGACACAACCCTGCAAATAAACAGAAACAAAGTAGGTCAATCAAATACTTTTAGTACCTAATTGGTATTTCCCAACAAATGCTATATTTATAAAGTAAGTAGCTCCCTGGCAGCATACACAATGGCTTTATTTTATAATGCAAATAAGTCTACTGGAGTCATTAAAAAGTCATTTGTCTCACCACAAAATAAAGGTCAGTAAATTAAATATTGAAGGGCTGGATTCTCATATGATGCAAGGTGGTGAGGACTGGGGAACTCTGCTGCCTAACACCAGTACTAAAAAGGCCTCGTTTCACAGGTTTTAAAAAATAATCAAGTACGTTTCACCCAATCTACGTTACTGCTCTGGAACACATTTTTTATAACATAGGTCTCTCTCTGCCTGGTTAATAAAGACCAAGAACTTGGTTTCACATTGGCATCCAGGCAAGTTCTCACTTTTATGTTCTAATCTACTCCAATTTTCAGTTACTCCTACTCTAGTGAGAAGGTACAGTATGAGCTACAACATGGTGTCTGTTCAAACAAGCCCAACTAATCCCACTAAAGATTAGAAAACATCTCAGCCATACATTTTGGCTTTGGAAGAAGAATTCTTGGCATTAGAGACCAACTTGAGATGGTCAATTTTTGGTAACATTTCTCTAGGCTTCCAATCAATGCTTCAAAAATATTGATGGGACATATATTTATTAATTTATTTACAAACACAATTTTTCCTTGATTTTAGTAACGGCAAATATTTAGCAAGACAAATAATGTATCAGACTAGATATAATTTTGATTATAAACTTCGAAAATATGAGGCAACAACAGTGTTTAAAATATGAAGAGACAATATGGTATTTTTTCCTAACTCAAAGTCTCATTTCTGAGAACATTCTCATGATGTCTGAATGTTTGAAAACTCTGACCTTTTTAAGTAAGCAAGTGAAAACATCAGGTTCCAGAACATGCTATGAAATAATGTCCACCTCCTGTTCCTGTGTTGCTACTCTGTCCAGCACTTTTCATCATCAAACCTTCCCAAGTTTTTACCCAGCTGACATTATTTCTTCTGTGGAACTGGAGTCTGAGAAGGCAAGTGACTTTCCTACTGTTTATTTGACAAAGCTTGGCCTGGGATCTGATGTAAAAAGGTACTAGAGAATGGGCTTTCCTGCACTGCTCAAAATAAAAAGTTCTTGCTACATGGCTGCATGGTCAGGCCATTCACCACTGCTGCTCCAAATGGGAAAATGCTGACTAGAAAGCAATGGCTAGGAGGTTATAATTGACATTAGAAGGCTGCCATGTGTATTCTCCCTGGGCATCTTTTCCTAGCAAGAACTCCCAGGGAAACAGGAGACAATGACCACACTGTTTTTCTTATCACCTAATTTTGAGTTTTACCAGTCCACTGCAGTTAAATTTGGGAACAGCCCTCCAGGATGTGACTTTCCCACAAGTCCCATCGTGCTCTAAAAATGAGACCCAATTACACCCCTCAAGAAGAGGAGAGGCTTAAGGATGAACTCAGATACCAAAAGGAGTTTATTTGCCTGAAACCTCACATGGCCATCCCCAAACCTGCCCCAGGCATGTCACCCAGCTCACAGCCATGCTGTGCTGTCAAAAGAGGAAATGGCTTTAGTTTTTTAAAGAAAAAAAAAAAAAAACAAAATGCAGTTCTACTTAAATCCTTCTCATGTCTAAAGGAAAAAGCTGCCCCAGGACTTTTAGTAAGTGCAACATGGCTGGTGAAGAAAAGCACAATGATACCAACCCTACCCCACCCCTTCAGAGCCCCCAGCCATGCCTGGGGTACAAGACATCCCTGCCAAACTCCAGTATATATTTTGAGGACTTGTTTACTGAGCAGAAAGTCAAATTAATGGCATTTTTAGCCATGTCATGCATTAGCAACCAATTACACCATGTGCAGGACCAAATGCTAATTTTATTCAGCTATGTTTTGTTGCCATACCTGGAGCAAATTATCTTTCTTTAAGACTGTTTCTTACAGAGAAATGCTGTAGGAAGGGGAACAATATTTTCCTTCAGAGGAAAAGGTAATTAACTTTAAAGAGACTCATAAAGAAGGGGTTTTTTTACATTACGTACACACAAACACACAAATGGCAGTATTTATTTCATGGTTCTGTCACCGATTTTTAAAATCTTGCTGCATCACCAAAAAACGACAGATCAAACTGCAGAAATCTGATGAAAGTGCTATTTGTCACACAGAGAAGTCCTGAATTATTAATATACAGAGGGCTCCCCCCTCAAAGCAGAACTGTGGAGATGCCACATCAATTCACCCGCTATGTAGCTGGCTAGCTGAAGGAAAAAAAAAAAAAAAAAAAAAAAGAAAAAGAAAAAACCCAAACAAACAAAAACAAAAAAAAAAACGAAAAAAAAACCCAAACAAAAACAAACCAAACAATTCTAAAGATCTAAATGGGAGTGCAGTCTGATGAAAGGATCTCTGTTCCCAACACAGAGCAGGGAGGACCCACCGTAGATTGAGGTACTGCAGGCACTTCAGGCTGTCCGAGNGCTTGTGTGTCAGAAATGTTCTTCCCCGTGCCCGAATCAAAGGAGGCTCGTTTTTTCCGGCTGGTTCCGAGTGTTTTCCCCAGGAAGCTCTGGCGGGGGAGCTGCCGGCCGCGGCCGCGCCGGGCATCGGGAGGTGGCACTGCAGCACCGGCTGCGGAACCGCGGCCACGGGAAAAACACAGAAACGCCTCCAAAAAACACCGACTGTGCCTCGTGAGGGGCTTGAAACTGGAAAAGGATGGAAAAGGTTCCGGTGTTTTACCAAAATACGGCTTTAGGCGTGTTCTGAGCGCTCGTTTATGTTTTCTGGAAGGTCTGTTCGGTGTGACCCCCACCCCAGGCGCCGTGGCTCGGGCAGTGCCTGGGGACAAGCGTCCCACAGCCAAGGGACACAAGAAGTGTGAGAAGAACGAGCAACACAAACCACCTTCCTTCCGACCCAAAGAAAAAATGCCACATTGAAGAGAAAATACAGCAGAAAAGGATGGAAATAATTCTTTCCCTTTGATGCATTCAGCATTAACGCCAGGCTTATGCTGCCAACCCTCAAATTGTTTGTGACAATGGACCCAAGCACGGACACATGTACCCCACACCCTAAAAAAATCACTTCATCAGTGCTGGCTAATCTCTCCCAAATTCACTATTTCCACAAGCAATCAACTACTTATTTTGAGCACTTTAATAGACATTGATAGTGCTCTTTATTTCAGATGCAGAAATTAAATCACCAAAGAGACACATAAGAATGAGACAAAAATAAGTAGAAGTTAACCTGTAATTTATAGCCAAATTTGCATAGGACCCTTTAAAAGTATCTTAAAATATTTGCAGATTTGTGTACCAAACCAATTCTGAAAATGTGATGAAATCCTTAAGGCCTTTTTTTTTTTTTTCCCCTTAGAAACATTTCAGGTCTTCCTCAAAACATTCTGTGGAATTACATGGCAGAGTACAATGCACCCACACTGCTGTTTCAGATCTAATTATGCTTTTAAAGGAAATCTCTCCCACTTGCCTCTACTTTTGCTTTGCACCCTGGAGCAGGCACAGCTCATGTGAAGTGGATTCCTTACTGGTAAAACCAGGATTAAATGAATAAATAAAATACCCCATGATAGGTCAAAAAAAAAAAAAAGGACATGCATGAGAGCTTGCAATTGATGCCCAAATTGCTCATGAGAGTCCCTGGGACAACACCAGGACTGATACTCCCTGCTCAAAAGAAAGTCCATTTCAGCTGGCCTCTTGCCAGGTTTTATTTGCCTTCCCAGAGGATGGGCCTGTGGTTTGTCACACCACTGCTCAGTTAGAAACAGCACAACATCCAGACAGCCCAGGTAATTGTTAATGCTGCTACAGAAAGTCCCTCAAGTCCCAAAATTTATCAGGCATAATGCAGACATCAGCCATAAAAATCAACTGTCTATAGAAATGCTGGCTTTGAGATTTACTCAAGAACAGGTCAGGAGCGCACGAGACACGCCTGAGCTTTTGACAAACTGACTCACTCATTCCATGCCAGCAATCACACAAAAATTCATCTGGAAGCTACTTTTTTGAAAGGAAATGAGGCTTCTTGTCGCAGAGACGACAGCAGCTCTGGCTGTGCTGCCAGCCTGGCGGAGCTGTGCCTGTGTTTCTGTGCCTGCCCCAAGGTGGGTCTCACCCCAGCACCCCTGTCCCTGCAGCACCACGCACACACTTCTTACCTGAGGTAAAGTCTACAATCTGCTAAAAAGGAGATTGAATTCCACTCTCACCAACGCCAGATCTGAAGGCTAATCAGTGCCCAGCGGTGCAAACCTGGTTGTGTTTCTGACAAATCATTATTCCACTCCACATGTTTGTGGTAGCTTTGTACTCCTCGTCCAGGTTCATGCCAAATGCTGGAGAACAGATGCCACCCGATATCCCTGGCCTAATAGGTTTTTTGGTTGTTTAGTGAGGTTTTTTTCAGACAAACCTGGACTGGCAGAGAAAGTTTATACATCAGATTATTACTGGGTATCTCTTAATCACCATTTGATAATGTATACTGGAGTTACACTACAATTACACCTATTGTATCATCAAATAACAGCCTAAGAAAGTGATATTTCTGCAGTTGTAGGTGGGCTCTAACACATTCTCATTAGGTAGGATAACAGGAAAACCTGGCAGGCTGCTGTTAATAGTAATTCCCCAAAAACATACCAATCATTAGTTTGATACCAAATATGATACATTAAAGGGAGCAGCTGATGCTCTGGGTAGCTCTGAAGAATGCTTAATGTTCAGACATAGACTGCTACAGTTATCTGTGGAAAACAGAAGTCTGGCTACAGAAACAATAAATTCCCTACAACAGAAATACTGCAATTAGAGCTTTTATTTTTTCCTCTTTTCCAAGAAATCCAGACAAATATGTGCACAGACACTGATACCATTTTATTAACTGTTGCTTAAGAATCTTTCTTATTTTTAATGGCCATGATGATTAAAACAAAAAGAGCAAAGGGTGCTGTTTCAAGCCAACCACTCAGACCAGGCAAACTCCTGATGTGTGGGGTTTCAGCAGGACTTCATTCAGATACTAAAGCCACCATGGGAGCAGCTTGCAGAACTGGATATTTAAACCACGAAACACTGTTCCTGGTGGCTGCTGTTCTACTAAAGCTTCCTCCAAAGGCTCTTCCCCAAGACATGGTGGGTCTACCCCCAATGGCTGATGAAATTACTAACTTTACATCCAAAGAAGGGCTCTGCACAGCCCTTTAGAAATGCTTTCTATAAAGAAAAACTCATAAAATAAACCAATGGTTCCTTTATATCAAGCATGCAGTGTATGACTTGTGTTGCACATCCTTCTGCGTAAGAATTTATTAGACACCAATTTCAATAAAAATGAATATTTTCTTACACTCTAAAAAGAAAAATAACATTGACTTTCCTTTAAGTGTACCAACTACTTGCTCTAAACACTCCTACTTGCTCTTTCACATCTTCACTTGAGAGATGGGGGCCAATATCCTATTGGGCACAATACAATAGAACATTTAGTAAAGTTTTCCTACCACCTGACGATCTGCAGTTCAGAATTCTTTCTAACATTCTGAATGAAAACAAAAATATTTTTTCAAGTTAAATGCCCACATTTTTTTCTGTAGTATCTCAAAATAGTGTTCTCATTTTCTGCATTTTTACCTGTGCCTTTCAGCTGCTATTATTTAAATGCGCTCTTGTTTAAGATTTAATAATATGTCAGATGTGCACTTGCATAAAAAATTATCTGTAATTCTACCTTATGAACCTTCTTACTGATTTCTCATAGGATCAGGCTTTGCTAGTTTCCCTTCTAGTAATTTAAACTGAGAGATGCTTCTCATGTTCCTTGTTTAACTCTACTGCTTTGCTTTTAACCTCAGGAATACAGCTTAATTTCTGAACACTAAAAAAAAAAATATAATGTTCCCTTTCCTCATCTGAATTGCCTTCCTTAGCTCAGGCGATAAATATTTGTATTCTGTACTTCAGCTTTAGTGACCTAATTTATGGCAACAGTCTCTGCCTTTCCATGCCAATTTGAGAGTATGAAGAATACAAGATGACAAAGCCAGTCTGAAATCTTCTGAAGAAAAAGAATTACAACCCTGAAAGGGAAGAGAAGGAAAAAAATAAAAGCCAAACAAAACCCACTAAAAAACACAAAACCACCCAAAACCTTGGCTAAAAGTAAGTTACTGTCTACTAATCTGAAAAATGCAGTCCAGTCCTGAGTACTGTTATAAAATATGCTGCAGATGAAGCCCATTTGTTGATTTTGCCTAGAGCAAAGTGGTATTTAATTACTGAACTACAAATCTCCTCCCCAAAGTCATATGCTGTGTGACCCAGGAGGCTGGAATTCCGGATGTTACAGCAGACACAAGTGACAGTATATCCAGTATAGTATTTCCAGGGCTATGGCTACAAAGCTGCACAATTCTATGCTTTCTAGAGGTGAAAATACATCTTCCTGGACAGCTGCAGGGCATCTTGCAGTGATTCTTGGGAGCCACATTTTGCAAATCCCTAGACTGACTAAAGATACAGGGATATTTCTGGTATTGACACTTGATTCAACACTTCAGGTTCTTAAACCTTTTTTCTTTTCATTTTTACAATGCAATACCAGCAGAAATGATGCTTGGGGGAGATTTTTCTCCTTAGTTCCTGTACCAGAATAGCAAAGAGGTGTTGTTTGTTAGTATTTTAAAGACTTTGCAACTCTCTGGGTAACAATGAAAATAAACAGATGGACTAAACGATCTCCAGAGGTCCCTTCCAACGCCAATCATTCTGTAATTCTGACATCTCTTTAAAGGCAAAACTCTCCTGCATGACAATTACAACCTTGTTGAAATGGAGCTAGTCCTGATACATCCTTCTGCAGATGCAAATATGTTCCTTTAAAATTTAAAAGCCAAACTCAGCTGCTCAGAACATGCACTAAAACCTCCAGCAGTAAGTCCTCATTTTTGATTACTTCATGAAAGCCATCCCTCTCTGACTCCCCACAAGATCCCAAGCTTAAACATCTTGTTTAGTAAAGGATGTTTAATCACAGAGCTCAAGGTCCCTCATGGAGACAAACTGGGATTAAATGAAAACATAGTAGTTCAAAAGTTAAATACTTCTGAACTACTTAATACTTTCTATACTTAATCATCAGAACACACCAGGAAATACAGCTAAACATTATGAAATTCTCCTTGACCAATTATCCAATCCAGACCAAGGGCATTTTAGAAAGGAAGAATGTGTGGCTAGATGGGATGTCCTTCAGGGTTAGACTGTCCTACCCACATAGCAGCTGGACAGATGTTTATGGCAGCAAAACTGGAAATGTGGCATTTGTAAAACTGATTGGAAAGCGACGGGTCCTGACTGATGACCAGAACTGATACAGTCACCTGAGGGAGCACTAGTGTAGCTTTGGCCAGTATGGATTACTTGAAGAAGACCTGCAAGGTCCAAATTCCAGGCCCTGTGTGCTAAATATATCCCTGTAACAGAGAGGGAAGCACCAGACAAATGCTTGGCATTCCTCCAGGGAGAGACATCTGTCCATCTGTCCCTCAAAAGTGAAAACTGTCTTATTGCAGGGGCCATCTCAAGAACAGTGGAAACATCAAACAAGCTCTGCAGCTTCCATTCTCAGGCCATTAGAAGGATGTTCCTTTAGCAAGAGTTACAGTCCTTCAGGAACACCCAATTCCAATAAATAACCACTTCTGCAATCAAACCTTTAGACCCTGTCTCAAGAAGGCTCTGTGAAATTGTTCAATGGCTTTTACTAAGTGCTAAAATAGCAGCCTGCTAATGCTGCCTGGATCTAGACACAGAACAGCTGCTGGAATCAAGTCCAAGAAAGGTGAAAACTGGAAAAAGCCTTTTCTGCAACATTGTTTAAAATCCTGTATACGCCTTTTTGGCATGCATTTGGTTTTAAGTTTGCAACTGTATGGCTGCTGATCTCCTGTGCTGTATTAAAAAGCCTTGGCAAGAATTAATTATGGATGAATGTGGGAGAACACCCATTAAATCTCACTTGGATCAAACTGCGTAAAAATTTCTGAGAAAATAACAGATTGAGAAGAGCCCTTGAGTCAGTCAAAATGAGCCCTATCAAGGGCTTCTGCTGAGACTAAGGTGGGGAGGGGCAAGGTCCAAAAATGCTTTTCTGTTTGTGAACACCACCACTGAAAATAAGCACAACTCCTGTGGTTCAATCTTTTTGATCAAGAATTAACAGTTAAATGGGGTAAATGGGGTTAAAAGTCTCCATACCATGCTAAGTTTCTGCTCTCACCTGATTTCTTCTCATTTTCACTGCTAAAAAACCCACCAAATAATGTGGCCTGTAAGTCTGATCAGGAACATTCCATTTTTTTCCAATATGTTGTTCCTGATGTTCCCACAATAGATCATTCAGGGCTCTGAGGGACTGTGTCAATTGAATTGAATGATGTGGTCGCCTGCTGGTACATAAATGCAAAAGCAAAGCTGAGGGGGTTTATTTTCAAAACAGGAAACATTGATCCTGTGACAATGTTCCATTACCCTGACTTTATTTCTATTAGAGACAGTGATTACATCTACATCAATTGCTTGAGCTGATGGATACTGGTGCACTAACAGTGACACAGTTTTTCACTACACTGCTGCTGGATGCTGATGGCTTACAAAACAAGATTCATTCTCCAACTAACACTACTTATTTCTCCATGGAAAACCACTGAAGTTTGGGCAGACTTTTGTAATTAGCCAGTTCTCAGCTGTCTGTGTTGTTTTTTTTGGTTTTTTGGGGTTTTTTTTTGGGGGGGGATGTTTGTGTGTTCTGTAAATCTTATTGTGGAATGGTGGTTAGTGACTGTGTAGCCTGGCATGGATTCTATTTGTTATGATTAAAATATTTACATTGCTACCTGATGGTAATAAAACAGCAGATGTAGTTCTCAGAAGCAGCTGTGGAAAGGTACTTCTGCACTCCTACAACAGCAGCCCTGTCTCGACTGGGGATGTTTTCATATGGCTGTATGGGCTCCTCTTCCTTTTTCATGCACTGTCACCCTTTTGCAGCTTCTGCCCACTGCCCTTGCTATCTTTCCCAAGCTGGTGATCCATCTTCCAGCTTTCATTTCTTGATCTGACATCCGATCTCAAGCCTGTGGTCACGAATTTGCCCTGGTTTTCACCTCCTCACCGTGCACTGCCTACACACATTCTGCACTCCTGAGTCCATCTCTCCATCTGCTCTCCAGAGCATTGAATTTATCTTTACCTCCTTCAGTCACTTCTTTTTCTATATCCTCCTTTCACTACTTTTCCATTACAACACAAGTCACTAATATTTTGCACAAATAAATTCTGCTGGTTGAAAAAAAGAAAAATTTTAAATTCATCGTCAATAACAGTGTTTTCTAGTCCAAGTAAGCCCTGTTCCTTTTATTTGTCCTTGTTTGTTTAGCCTTGTGCCCTGAGTCATGTCCTGAACTGCCTGCAGGAGAAAGGCCTTTGTCTGACTCACTTCAGGGTATTTACCAGAATGGGTTCCCTCACTCTTGATAAGGCAGTTTTTTCAATGTTGCCATAACAACAAGAACTCGAGGTGATTCAGAGTGGCACCTGCACAGAGTAACCAAGCACAGCAGTGCTCTGAGTTCCCAGCACCTGAACAGGTACAGAAAGTGGGGCCAGAGCAGGTCTGCCAGAGCCAACCAGCATCTCCTCTCTGCCCCAAGCTGGTGCCTACAACTCAGCACAGCGTGTTAGCTCCTTGCCCAAGGCGATTTCATACTGCGCATCTGGAATTTCTGCACAACCAACAGCAAAATAAAAAGGCTCCAAACTGTGCTCTGGGGTGTGACTGGGGGCTTGCAAGGCTGAGCTAGCAGGGATCCAAGCAGCCCTTGCCTGGCAGTGCTGAGAGCAGTGAATTCTACTAGCGTCCAAGTTTCTCATTGGTGGCCACCCCTGCCTCATGGTCTTGGAATAGGCTTTTTTACAAACCACTATATTTTTGGGTTTTATTAAGGTTGATATCATTACTTGGGTAACTGCACTGAATTTCTGCACATTTTGGGAACTGGTTCCTCTTTCCTAGTGAACAAGCAAATTAAAACCAAACATGCATTGGTCTGGGCACAGACAGCTCCATGAACATCAACTTTTCCAACAAAGGATCTGCTCCCTCATTTACCCTGCCCCTCATGTCTGAGCCTGAACACTCTCACCTCAGCTTTTTCAGCACCTACAAGTTATTTTCAAGTGCAGGTATTATTTTCAGCATAAGAAGGTAACAGAACTACTCCATAAATAATACTGACCACATAAATGGAGCAGGAGAAGCATTTCCTGGAGTGGAAGGATGCTGTGTGTGTGAGCATCTTTCCTGACTCCCACATTATTTTAGAAAAGATCAGGGATTATCAGGCACAGCACAGCTTTGGCAGTGTTGGGGATATAAACATATGGAAAAGAGAGAGATGGTAATGAGGTGCTCAGAGCAGGTCTTGAGGAGGCTTTGATCCATTCTAAACGCAAATAAACCCAGCTTATTTCCCCATTGTTAAGCCTAGTCTTTTATGCCTTTCCCATGAGAAAAGAAGTTTTGGAATTATGTTACTCTGGCAGCATCTAGTTTGGGAATAACAAATAATTTTTCTGAAATTCCTTTGTGAGTGCATAAAAGCTGCCAATTCTTTTCCTGAGGCAGATGTCTTGTTGAACAGTAACAGCTCTGAGTCCCGTGTTTCTGAAAAATTAAGGATGAAACACAAAACCCCTGTGAGGGAATACAATAATGGGGTGAGAAAAAGGGGAAAAAATCCAACCTAACAATCCCACAGGACACAGAGAAGATCCTTTAGTTACAGTTCATTGAAATTTCAAGTCAAGAAAATACAAACTGTTAACAAGGAAGGATAATTTCCAGCTTTAGTGGCCATTAATCACAGAATAAGCTCATGAGCAACTACATCAGAACCTGCTACTTTCTGAAGAGGAGGCCAGTTTTCTTTTTTTTTTTTTTTAAATTTGGTATGAAGAAAAAGAAGAGAGTGCCCTTTGGGCAGGGAAAACAATGAATTAATTATACTAACAATGCAGGAGTTTGTTGTGGATTTTTTTAAACAAAAAGCCTTGAATAATTCTGACTTCTTAGAACAAGGTCAGTATTACTCATGAGTTGTGGATTGCTGGCAAACAGGTAGATTGGTACTTGTGAACATTAATAGCAGAAATACACTGCACTTTAAACAAACTTTTCTTCATTTACCCAGATATTAAACATGCTGAGAATCTAATGCAGTTGGCCAGCAGAATCTGGTATTGAAAATATAGGCTAACATTCATCATATTTAGTATTCAAACTTCTCCACAGCCATGAAACATATCCTAAATCCTGGAATAAATTAAATGTAAACTGACAAGTTCTTCTAGCCCCAATATGTTCACCTCAAGAGATTTAAAGACGTGTAACTCACGACTGACTGCAGCATTATGCATGAATGGAGTTCTAAAGAAAGCTTAAGAAAGTTTACCCTCAGATTAAAAACTCAACTCTCTGCTTTGCCCAAGCAGTTTCACATCCACCTCTGTTCTCTAAAGCAGCCTGAAACAAGCCTGTGGGAATCTGCAGGTAAATAACCATTATGAGTGGAGGATCTTTAAAAAAGTGGGAAAACCCCCCACTTTTTGCAAAACCAGAAGTCGTAGATAATGTGTTTCTGCAATTGGTCACATGAATGCAAAACCAGAATACGTGTGAATCTCCATGAGCTGTGTCTACTCCCACACTCCTGCACTATCCCTGCCCTACTGGTTGCTAATCTGCAAAAAAAGCTTCCTTTCCTCATACCACTCCATCAATTCCACCTACAACACCATCTTATTCTTAAATAAATCCAAAAGCAACACCAGTTTTAAAAAGTGAAAACCACAGCTCTGAGTCTTTAAGAAGCCATCTTAGAACTACAGCCTATTTTTGTTCGGGAATAATCAAACTGCAGTGTCTGAGGACAAATTACAGAAATCAGTTGCCAGTGTAAACAACATCAGGTGCTAAAGGGCATTATGAAAATCTGTATTTACTTTGGCACCTCAAGATTTAATTTCAGGTGAACTTTGAAATTAGGCAGCTAAATTTTCAAGAAGCATCTAGAACACTTGGATGCCATACTGAAGCTATTTCTGGTATTCAAAGAGGCAAAGCTCTACTGATTTGTTAAACCAAATATTATGGAAGGGGTTTAATACCCGTGATCCCAGCCCTGCTACAGACCCCGGGCATGGCCACTCACGAACACGAGCGACTGCAGCTGCAGACAGCAGTGCTTCATTGTCCTAGGCAGTGACACAGCATCATCACCACACTCATCCCATTTTCCACTTGCAGCTGAAAATAACAGGAATCTGAGACCAATGTAAAAATTCCCATCTCTCCTTTCACTGCTATGTATGCCAATCTGCAACACTGGTGTGATCTATCACGAAGTAATAGAGGAATAAAGCAACAGCAACTCCAGCAATATCTCAGAGCTGCCAAGGCAGGGGGGAGGAAGGAATGTGCTCCTGAGACAGCTCTGGAAAAGGTGGCCCAGAGGCAGGGTAGGGGCTGTTGGGGTGGGTCATTAGGGCAGAGTGCTGCTTTACTTTTACAAAATGAAAGATCAGGCATTCCTGGGCCACTGTTCTGTCCTCATAGTCCCTCAGGGCTGTCACTGCCTCCTGCACAGGGCCCAGGAGGCTGCGGGGTGACAAGCACAGAATGAGAAGGGCAGTGCAGTGACTCCCTGGGTCCAGCCCCACTGCAAGACTGGACACTCAACTGCACAACACGAGAGCCTGGTGGGCACACAGACAGCTCTGACAAAACCACCCCACCCCCAGGAACTCTGCAACAACAGCCAGATTGTTTTCCAAGCCTGCAAGTATCTCTTCCCTTGATTTAGACAATTTTCAGTTTCCACTACAGTCACCACCCTCCATGCAGACATCCCATCTCTGCATCTCTCTGTCCTGCTCTGTACCACACCTCAGATCTGACTGTGGAGGTTTTCATGAGCAAAACCTATACTGTCTAGGCATTAGTGCTGTGTATTTTGGCAGAGGCATCTCCATCTATATTAGCTATACCAAAAGTTCAGTAAGAAGTCGTATTGATTTTTCCCTTCAAGCATATATATATTTGATGAAAAACTCACTCATGCCTCCAAAAGTTGTCTAGACATTAGCTGATTCCCCTTATG
The DNA here is from genome assembly GCA_013399225.1 of Rhipidura dahli. Classification (NCBI taxonomy): domain Eukaryota; kingdom Metazoa; phylum Chordata; class Aves; order Passeriformes; family Rhipiduridae; genus Rhipidura; species Rhipidura dahli. The sequence continues at coordinate 321,358 of VXAC01000102.1, forward strand.
CCTTCAGCATCTGCTTTTTTCTCAAAATGAAGCTGTACCAAGGGTCTTTTGGCAGAATATTAAGAATAGCATGTATGCTGGTATGATATGCCTATAATACGTGGAAAAGTCACACAACACTGTCAGTGTCACCAGCCTCCTTGACCAGATTTTCCATACCCTGCAATATACCCTTTTTTTTTTCCACTGGGAACTGTTCCAATATCTGAATCATCAAAAGCAGTCTTTTCTTTTACAGAATGCCCTGAAAAATAAAAACAAGCTGCTTTCCTTGCCTGTAGAAATTGGAATATTTTGCCTAACTCAAATTATCCCACACTAAGGACAACTTTGAATAAATGCCAAGTTCTGATACTTCATCAGTGCTTAAGTCTAGAGGCATATTTATACTACTGTAAAGGAAAAATTCCCAGAGATTGGATGATCATGCCTGCCATAACACAGCTCCAGACAGCTCCTACACACTGCAAAGTCACCTGCATCTCTAGAAGTAATTGCATTGTTGACCTTAGAAGATTAAAGCAGCATACCAAATGGTCCTCTAGCTTATTTGGCACTCTACAGAAGGTCTAACTGGCAAAAGGAGCCTGAACACACCTGTAGAAGAATATGTAATGACATTCAAAAATATATTTAAAATGTAGTTGAAAAGAACACTATTTTGCTTTTCTGTGTAGCATATGGGATATAAAAAAGCTATACTAAAGCAGCCTGTGGTATATAAAGTTTTTGTTTTGTGAAGGGATCATCCTTCCAAGCTGTATGCAAAAACTTGCCTGAGTGCCTATACCCACCCATAAAAACCTTAAAATTTAAAGCCGTTGTCTTCATATGGGAGAAGCAGGAGAGTCTACTGAAGAAACTCTTATCAAATGGGCTGAAAGTCACAAGGGATCCAATTAAGATAAAAAGTTCAAGCCTGGGACATTTCCTCTTCTTTCTGACTGCTCAGGCCAACATCAGACATCTGTTCTCACTAATTTTTTAATTAATCCCCTTTGAAGCAAACTATTCAAAACCTGACAATACCTCATCTGTCCAATAAGGACCCCCTCCATCAGAAGGTGCTATTTTGAATTAAACTGCTCTTCCACTGACGCAGTTGGAAACACAATCATAGCTTTGTACTGAGAAAACAGTTTTGCTGAGTCAAGCTGAAACATTAGCAGAGATGGAAATACACCCTGTCTTGTAACTGCAGGCCACTATTACACAGGCAGCTGCACTGAAATGGTCTTCAGCTTGTCCCACAAGTGACCTCTGCTCTGTTTTTTTCAGAATTAACCAATCACAGTAACAGCTTCTCCTGGTTCAGAGTCAAACAAATGAGATAGGACAGCTTTTCACAAAAAGAAACCCACTGTCTTTGGTTACCTTGACCTTACCTCAAACAGATTCAATGCATGTAAAATTCTGCTCACCCATTTCCAGTAATGGAAGCATTATTTGAAAATAGAGATGATAGAGAGGAAGAAGTCCATGACTTCTCCAGATGACATTATACTTTAATAAGTACTGCACAAATTGCTCACAACAGTTTGAAAAATTCTCAGTATTTCTCAGACTCCAAAGAGCTCCCATCATCTTTCTTTTCTTACAATATTTATAAAGCTATGATGTTTTTACTTTGCAGAATTGCCATTTACCATTCTTGAGTGATGCTACTCAAACCTTCCCAAAGCCATTTCTCTCCTGTAAATCTGAAAGCCCATTTTCTGCCACTCCAAGACTTAGAAACTCTAAAGTAAGCCCACATGCATGGCTGGTGCATGCTTGAGGCACTATGTACTTATAGGACTGGAAATCACACAGTGTGAGTAGTACCATGACCAATTATTGTAGACAAACCAATCAAATGCAATGACAGAAGGGAAAATGGCTTCAGTCTTTATTCATTCACAAATTCCAGCATCCTTTGCTTCCTTTATTTATCAGTCCAGAGACTTCTCAAGCAAGGACATCCCTCTCTCTCCTCAATATCTCCACAGAGAATCCCATTGAGAAGTTCTCGTGGACTCCACCTTGTTTTCAGAAAGTACACACAGAGATCAATCCAGAAGAATATTTAAACATATTCTAGTCCCACTGCCTTCAACTGCTTAAGTGATGTGTTGGAGTAGAGCCAGCCCAACACTACCCTGCAAGGCCACAAAGAACGTCAGCAATATCCTTCTCTACCTTGTGGGGTTCTACTCACAAGATAAGGGTTGTTAAATCAAACTCCCTCTGTCTTTGAGTGCCCTCCATACACCTAAGAGAGGTACACAAGGAGAGCTTGCCAAAAACTTTAAGGGACCGTGATTAAAAAAAAAAAAGGGGGGGGGGGGGGGTGGTTCTGGGGAAAGAAAAGACATCTGCTACACCCACAAGACATTTGTTAAATTATGGTATATATTAAAAATGCTACAGATTCAAATGTGGTCTCAGTTATCTCCTGCTGAAAGAACAAATGCTCAGTTGTGCTCTTGCAGAACACTTGAGCCTGGCTGCTGGTGGCCTGGTGCACAAGGAATCTTCCCTTTCTATAGAATAAGCATAGGTAATCTCATCTCCCTCGTAACTCGAGCCATGAAGAGACAAGAAAATACATTTACGGAAGGTTTCCAAAATCAAAAGAAATGGTGGAGGGATTGCAGTTACACACATTCAAAGGAAACAACTGCAAAATCATGAGTGTACGTTATATTTAAGAAGACAATAATAACAGCACACGGTCTGGATAACGGCCCTTGAACCACACATATTTTCCTTTTGGAAGATAAGACTTTAGCACTTGAAAAAAAACCACACTATAATCAAAATTCAGCAATTTTCCACCCTTTTTAAAGAACTGATACACACCAAGGCAATAGTGACTCCACACTTCAAGGAGACAAGATAGTTTTCACAATGTGTTTTGACAAAAGGTCTATTTATTAATATTTCCACGCTGTCAATTGATGTGTTATATCATAACTCTCAACAAAATGAATATGGATTTACACAAGACACTAACAGCTCCAAAAGGAGCTGGTAAAGACCACTGAATAAAAGAACACTTAATGTAAGGATTCAGTGAACTGCAAAAACTGACACCTAACAAATACTGTAAATGCACGTAATACTAAATTGTACCAAACTACAGTCCACTTTTATGACAAATAAATAGATAAATCATTGAGTGTCCTTACCAGAACTACTCTCTGAAACCCCACAAAATTGTGATGTGGCAGCAGTACAGCCCTTGGTATTACACCACCTGTAACACAAACCATATTATGATAGTTTCTATCAATATTTATTTTAAAGGATGAAAAAAGGATAAAAGCTATTTTTCTACCAGTCTTTTTACTGAAAGGATTAAAACAACATTCAGTTGCCTACTGATAACAATATATGCTTAGTTAAGAAAAGAAACAAACAAAAATTAGAGACCTTGATTATTTACATGGAATTTATTTAAAAAACAAATTACAGTCACAGTTTCAACTCTATCCTCTTCTCACTCTTTTAACTGAAAGCAATCTCCACCACAGAATAACATATTAGCTTCAAAGGAATTTCTGTTCTTTTTGTCTGTCCCCATTGACAAAGGGGAACTTTATGAGACTCCAGATTAAAGTTTACAAAGGGGTAAATACTGATGCAAATAGATATTGCAGTGTTAACCAAAGCATACTAAAATGATTCAATAGCAAGATGAAAACTAGGAAAAACAAGGCCATGATCAAACCATCCAGTGTTTTCAAAAGTGACCATTTTGGAGCTGAATTTCACACCAAAAAAATATAAAGAGCGTGTTATATGAACAATCCTTAAAACACCCTCATGAAGTTAATTTCTACAGGCAACTTAAAAATTTAAACAGTCCCTAGAAATACATTACACACCCGCGATCAGAATAATTACTGATCCTGTATTTGTGTAACATGGTGATCCCCACCACCAATATTCATTACAGATTAAATCATTAGAAAGTGATCTTATGTAAACTAAGGGATTAAGGAGAAGATTTGAAGGCAGAAGCACAGGAACACTGTCTGGGCACCACAAGAAAAGAATCCACACATCAAAAAAAAGCTGTTTGAAGCAGGATAAACTCAATAATAAAACAGATAGCTCTGCCCTCTGGAAGAGGATCTGGAAAACAGCAAACTATTTTCTAAGTACTAAACTCCAGCTACAAAGGCTGACAAAATACATTACAAATAACACTAAAACTTCCCAAACACCTCCTTAATACCAGGATTTAAACCAACGAAGGCAACGCATGCCTTAAATAGGACTTAGCATTTCAGACTTTCCAGCATCCAAAAAGCAACCACTGACCTCTAAGAAACCCGCTGCTATTTAGTCTGTTGCTAAGCTCAACAAGACTTGAAAATGTTTTTTCCTCTTTTGATTGAGGAACCACAGGGTATTTTGGTTAGCAATCATTTTCCGTGTGTAAATTCCCAAGAGAATCAAGTAAACTTTTCTTCTTTCCCTCCTGAAAAGCCTCCAACAGCCAAATGGTCAGTAATATCCAAAACCACGGTACTACCACCCTGGACTGGAAAAGTGTCCTGGTCCTCCCTGTAACACTGACAGTAGTTCACAAGAACTAACTGAAAAGGTCCTGACCCTCCATTAATGTATTTTTAATTCTCTGCTAGGCTATCATGTACTGCTTTGATCACTTCTACAAACCTAACTGTATATGCCAACTATATTGCTAAAATTTAATGTGGAAAAAAAAATCATCAGAAACAAAGTTTAAAAGGCTTATAAAATTTTAACTCTAAGTGCAAAAGGTCATTAAAAGGGGATGTTGATCCTGTTGGTTGAACAAACAAGACAGAACAGTTAAGTTTCAACTTCTATGCTTTGAACCTTGTACACTTCATGTTTACAGTAAGGATTTTTCATTCATTTGCAACAAACTCTGCTCAAGTAAATAACTGAAATTACCCCCAAAATGATGCCAAACAAGAGAAAGAAGCCAGAGGCCCTACAGGAGAGCAGATAGCCACCACACCCTCAACAGTACCTGCTTTGAGAGGAATTTCTTTCCTCTCCACAGTTTCCCACAGAGCACACACAGAAAACACAAAACACACTGAACACCAGAAATTCACCATTGCATTAATCTCCCTATAGCAAGAGGAAACCTGTTCAGTTACCTTAGCCATGGCATGGAGAGGGCTGAGGGAACAGCAAGAATTAAATGCATGGCCTAACTCAACAGGGCTTTTAAGAATGACTAAACAACAAAAGTAATTTTTCAGATGGATCCTGACAGGCAGCTACTTCTGCAGGCACCTGCAGCTCATAACACGACCATCAGATAATCCTCTAAATTGTATTTTTAATGTTTCAAATTAATAAATAAGAGTAAAAATTTTTGCATGTGCTGCAGAGACACATTGCATAATGAGTGTATGTCTGGGGTTTTTTTTATGTATGTTAGTGATGTGAATAGAATTTGTAGCAAAAAACCCTTCACATACAGTGAAGGATGTAGGATAAAACTTCACATCTAATTATATTCCTACCAAGTGATATAATGAAATGAAGCACATCCCAGGGTGCTCACCTATAATCACGGCATAATTTCCCCTACTACATCTACTCTTCAGCTGTGCATTTCTTCATAGTTACATACTTATTATTTTATTATTTTATTTTTTCTTTCTTACAAGATGCATATCTCTGAGTACTTCAGGAATCTGAAGAGAATCAAATTGTAAACCTACAGTCTCATTACTGAAAAAAAAAGTTGAACAAGAGAGGAAGGACTAAAGAGATTTATCAGCCTGAGGGAGAGGACAAGAACAGAAAACAGGCAAAAATGTGCAAGATTTCAGGACCCCAACATTTTACGTGATGTTAACAGGCAAGCTTAACAACTGTGTCTGTTACTAAAACGCTCACACTCCATAAGAATTTGTGCATCGTGAGCATGAAATCTTCCCCTCTGCAGCTTAAAATATCTATGCATTTAAAAACCATCTGCAAAAATAGACATATACTTCCCCACTGCAAAATTAATTAGAGAGCAGGAATTTCATCTCACTACCACCAGTACATGTGATGATGCCACACGTAAACACATTGCACTTGTTTTGGCACAGGACAGTGACAGAAATGGTAAATTTAAAAAGATTCTGTGAAAATGTCACTTTCTTGAAGAAGCTGATTAATATCAGTGGAGGTGGAGGATGGGCACCCGGAAAGGCCACGCTGGATTAACCACCACTAGAGCATGCTCCTTGATCAGCACAGAGCCCATTTACCTGTTATCTATCCGTGGGGTTTTTTTCCACAACCTTTTTTGATTTTTCTTCTCCTTCAGGTCTTTTAAATGAAATTCCTACTGCTATTAGATTGGGACTTAAGTCTCAATTTTTAAATTAAAAAAAAAAAATCAAAAGTTGGTTTTCAACAAACAAGTAACTTCTTTTAAAGACTGACGAGGGTCTTTGTTTTAATTTTAAATTGTCTGTAGTGAGGGAAAACATGACAAAAAAGTAAATTATGTGGTCATAAAAAATACTGATGTGCATTTTATAATTTGAATGTGGCCCATCAGGGAAAGAGAAATTATCCACTTTTAGGAAGTACTGCTTACTGCTTTCTTCCCACTAGACCACCTGTTAATAATATTTGATGTTGTTTTCTTTCTGTGTGATGAGTATGACTATAAATGAGATATTTGAGCTGCTCGCTACAACTTATTCTCTCTAATGCCTCTATTTCAAAGGCCATCCAACCAACAAATGACACCAGCCTCAAGGCAATGTCCCAAGTGAACGTGCATCTTTGCTTCTCCTCCTCATCCGCTGTCATTTCCATAATTCATCCTCTTCACGATTTACGAAATGCAGAGGATATTTTCAGAGTACATCGAGGATACTCAGAAAGTCTTATAGTTGACTGACTGCCAAGGGCACATGAAGGAAGCAAGAAGTATGTGCAACTATTTTGGAAACAAGATGCTGAAATTCTCATTCTTTCTATTTAACAGATATCCCAAATTCTTTGGCCTGATCGTAATTCACATTATTTGGCTTAAAACATTTAAGTTTTATATGGATATGCTTATTGAAAAAAATCAAACACAGGAATCATTTTTACCAAACTGGAAGGCAGAAGTATTTAATTTTTAAAGGCTGCCTCCAATAGTATTGTTTCATGACTGGCTTTGCAAATACTACAGCCACTATTTTGCATGCTCATTAAAAATGATGTCTGGAGCTCGCAGCTCTTTTTCCAAAAAAAACCACCCTTCAAAATGTAAGCCACTCAAAAGCATTGTAAAGCTGGTCATCATTCTCCTTCCTGAAAATCCTCCATTTTACCATTTTAGAATTTAGTAAATAAATATATTTTTCTTTCCTTTTTTTCTTTTCTCCCTTGAGTCAACACAATCTCTAGCAGCTTTATTTTACGCCATCAACCATCATCACTGTCAGCACTCCAAGAGCAGAAGGCTGCTCTGTACTTCGTGCCTGCCTCTGAATTCATGACCAGAGATTCACCCTCGCCATGCCCAGAAAACGAGCAGCCTTCATCTTTCCATTTACCCCCATTAAGTCAGTGCCATCATGTTCTCCCAGGAGAAAAGTGCAAGAGCTGAAACACCTCAAGCGACAGCAGCCAAGGACACTCAGAAATAAGGTCTGCCCTTGCTGCTCTTGGACTGTGAAAAGGAAAGCTCCAAACTGCAGGGCAGTGACCGTGGACTGCTGGAGCCTCAGCTCCTTTGGAACAGATATCAAGTAGCTGGGATGGAGCACATACCTCAAACTGGGCTTTAATTTGCTTGGAAATGCGTGTAAAAATAGTGGGACTTGGTCCTAAGTTGGACCAAAAGCAGGCTGTATCATAATTATGTCATATCTAATTAAAGTCCATATCACTAAAATAGAGTCTTTTATCCTCTAAAATAGATACAAATGTCACTTGGCAGCCACAGTGGTTCTCAAACCTGCAGCTGGAACATAGCTCAGGACAGGAAAGTGTAAAAAAGCTACTGATTGAATAGCATGATTGCTAGGATGTAGTAGATTTTGCTTTATTTTACAGTGTTGTAACACCTTACTCCAGGGAACGACAGGTTCTTGGATTTCAGAGATCCAATTCAATTGGTAGATGGAGTTACCACATTGATGGCTCTTGCACTCTGCCAGGGGACTGGAGGTAAATTCTTGGCTCAGGTTTGCAGTGAAAATAAACAGGCAGCATTAATCTAGTCACCATTTATCCATAAATTACAATTAGCCCCCCCAAATCTTAGCTTAATAAGAGTCAGCCCAAATGAGTGCAACTGCATCTGTCAGCGCTAACAGTAAAAAGAAGGTGCCTGACAAAGTCTTAAATGTAGTTCTTTTAACCTGTCTCTCATCTATTCACAGAGAAAAATCATCTTGGGACAGATGGATTCACTATGTCAACTCAAACCAGACTTAGGCACACCCGTGGTCCTGCTCTGTGGAAAAGATTTTGACTGGGAATAAGAGTCTATTTTTCTTCAATTTCGCAAGCACTGCAGCTGTGTATTGCTTAATAATTTAGTTTATTAAAGGCAACAACTGTCAAAATCTATACAAACTAATTTGTCGTGCAGCAATTTTGCATTATTGGAATCTTGTTATAATCTGACTAACGCACACGATCGTGTTCTAACCATGCCTATAATTGGGTTCTTGGCTCCACAGGCCTAAAGACAGTAATCCAAAACATCTTCCAATTACACTGAAAAATATGCATGTTTGTGGGAAGCTACATTACTTAATTTTCAGACTCAAAAGGCCTTTAATAATATGGGGGGGGGGGGAATGTTTGCAAAAGGCACTTGTTTGTAGTGCTACTCAGAAAGTTGTGTGTTCACACACAAAAACACCACCTCAGCACTAGTGAGATACTCAAGGAATATAAGACAAACTCAAACAAAACCAGTCAAAAATCCATTCTGATGGAAGACTGAATTCCAGGTCTGTACATCAGAACCAAACAAGGATCCCAGCCATTAAAAAACTCCATACTTCCTACTCATCTCTATGTTGAGAGTCACTCATGAACTTGTTTACTTTCAATACATGAACTGTCCATTGCTCCTGCTCACAACCCTTCACAGGGCAAGTGTGAAATTCCTTGAATTTCTTGGTAGATCAGCAGCAGCTCAAGACACAAGAACCTTGCACAGGAACCATTGCTTCATACTCCCACTGTCTGACAGACACTTCCAGTGCTCTACCAGGACTGACATAAAGGTAATTTTCAAGATGCTTAAAGTGTTGTGACCTGCTATATTATTTGACAAACATGATTTACTATTTTTAATACAAAAGATAAGCAAGTAAATATTACAAGGGCAAGCAGGATTGCCCAGATGCAGATGTGCTTTTTACAGAGGAGAAAACACTGACGTTGCCACAGAATCATTTAGGTCAGAAAAGACCTATGAGATCATCAAGTACAACCTACAACATAACACCACCATGTCAAGACTTGAAATACAAGAGAATTTCTGCAATTTTTAAAGTATTAAGAGTTTTGGGGTTTTTTTATTGCTAAAGAATCAAAAAATTATCTATATTATTATTTATTGTCTATAAATCCTGGCAGATTAAGAGTGCACCTCGTGATGGGTTCTCATTTTTACATGAAAATCAACAGGACTATGTTAAATACTTTCTGCAGTAAGCATATACATAGAGAAAAGATTCCCAGTCACAGAGAACTGAAAATAAAAACATGTACTGTCACGCAAAAAGAGTCAGAAAAGTATAGAAGGACAAACACTTCAAAACAACCCCCTGACAGTCACTTCCTACATGCCTCAAACCAACTCTGAAATTACAGAAATTGGAGAAATCAAACACACATCAAACATCATTATTTGCCCCCACACACAACCCTCAGCAGCAGTGCAGCTGAGTGCACTGGTGGTGTCAGCTCTGTCCTCTGACCTAGACAAACACTGCCAATTATCAATGCACAACAACCTCAAGCCCTTCTTGAAATGGCCTGGATCCCAAGCCATGCCTGAAACACCAGCCTTCCCAGCAAGATCCCCGCATCAGTGGCACAAGATTTTCAGGAACTGTTCTCAGACTGGCAGCCCAGAGCTGCCCTCTGCACAGCAAAGTATGAAAGAGACAGGAAAAAGAACCCCCCTCCAAGAAAGAACCCCTAACAAACAGCAAAAGCACTTTGAAATTGCAATCTCTGGCTATCTGTAAGAAAATGGGAGGAGGAAGCTTGCTTCAGGCAGTTTGTCTATCCACAAATATTTCACAACAGTGACACTATGAACTGTGCTGAAATACAGAGACACAGCTTTGGGGAGACCAAATAATACAGAGGAGCTCAGCACCTTTGGAAAAGCACAGCCAATTTGGCTGTGAAAGCTTAAAGCCCTACACTGTGTTTCCTCTATCATCACTGCCATGCCCTGCACCAAGCCAACAGCTGCAATCCCCACCCTCTGCAGAGCTGGGTGTGAAAAGGCAGAATGCTGTATCTGCTTGTTGTTAGACATTTGGGGCTACCATGGGCTTTTCCCCACACCTGCAGCAAATGCTGAGAAAACCTCAATGCAGAAGATGCAGCAAGTGGTCGAAGGAACTGTGGGTGCTTCCATTAACAGGAGAGTTCCACAGGCAACTGCAGCAGGGCTTTAATCCAACAACAGGAAACACTTCTAGGACACAGCTTAAACCTCCTAGGACCATGGCTAAATGAGTAATGCAAACTCTGGAGACAGTGGGAAACAATTTTTGTTCCCTGAGAGTTGAGCACTCACAGCAAAGTTATTCACACAAGAGGGATGAGATGAAAAGACAACGCACACAAATTCCACAGCTAGCAGACAAGACCCAGATATCACAGCACTGCTCTGTGGAGTTTGGTGGAATACATTTTAAAATGTTTGCATATGTGACAAAACAGATCTAAACATATTGAGCATACACAAAGTACAATGAATCTCTCAGTCTTCCTGCCTTATTATCAATTCAATTAAGAATTCATTAAAAGGACAAGTATCACATATGTTTATTAATTTACAGATGAATGTGAGTGTGAGAGAGAAGGCAGGAGGCAGGGGGAATAGGTAGAAGAGACAAAAACCTATGCTGAAGTTTGTCCCATCAGAGCAAACAAGAACATCACATCTCTTTGGTATAGTAACACATATGCTGTGAGAAGCAACAAGCACTTGAATGCATGTTTTATTCTGAACCCAAAGGACCAAGCTGCTTGTGAGATGCTCCTTCTTATTTTATTCCTCTTCAGTTTGTCTACGAGCTGCACACTTTGAGTGGAGGCCTAAGAACTGCCCTACATTCTACTTTACACACAGGAAAACATACAGGAGTGATGCTGATTTAGGACTCTCAAATGCAGGTGAGATGTAGATAATGCATCACTGGCTTTCCTCTTAGGCCTTGCTTCAAGAGGGAGACTTCCCTCAGCAGCTGAAGTGTTATTACTTTGAAATTGTCATCCTCAAAAAGTGGGTATGAAGAACATACCAACTTTGCTATCAAGCTTTTGATTGCAAAGCCTGAGTGCTACCGAAGCAAAAGTTTCAGAATTAAACATACATGCAAAGAAGGATACACAGCACAGATGAATAATATATGCCTATAAATAAGCAGAAAAATAGACTTAAAATACCCACATAACTATTAATTAGTTATTAATATTAGATCACTGGTCTATTTCCTTTCAAATTAGCCACCCACTAGCAAAATGTCAATTGCAAAACAAGAGACTATATTTATAGTACAACCTACTTTGAGTTTTGAGCGACATGTCAGCCACTGCTCAATTACAATACCCCTATTGTGTGACTTCCCAAATTAATACCTTACTTTCATTATAGCCAACTATACATACAAAAGCCATGTTGGATTTTAACAGTCTTTATTATATCGCATAAGCTGGCACAAACATTTTTCCATCTAGAAGTCTATGCAAAAGAAAATTTAAAACACCCCCAAACAAACAATAAAAATAAGTAGAGTTCAGTAATACAGTGGAATGAAGTTGGGTGGGATGCTGGACATAATGATGCTGAGAGAAGCGAGTGTTCAGGAGACGGCAATAAGAAATCCCTGGATCTGATTTTATTATTTCCTAGAGAAACACCAGCTTTGATTGCTGGTACCAAAAGCAGTGCACCATGAGATACAATACAAGGTCCCACTCCATCTTTAGACTGGCAAGAGTCACCAACAAAATGGAAAAATCCCTCAACAATACATCCTGTCCATCAGTGGGGAGTGCTATCTGCATAAGATACTCTGCATAAAACCACACTGGTGCAGCCCCAGCCCCCAGTGACCACCAGCTCACCGAGGGGAAGGACAGACTTCAGATGTGGCTACTGCTGACACAGCCTCTCCTGTTCCTGCTCTTCTATCATGGCAAAACCAAGGCAAGCACAATCCCCATGGAACACATCTTCTCTGCAGCTTTTGGAAATGATGCAACTGAGGATTCCTCTGGCAAACCAGACTGCACTGGGGCCTTTGGAAGAGGAGAGTTACATTTTTAAAGAATATTGCCTATTTCACTGAGTTTTCTTACAGTTTAGGTTTTGTGATTTGCCCTGAAAACAGCTCTCCTCCCTTTCTCTCTCCAGATGTCTGACACTATCTGCAGAAGAGCAGAAAAAAAGAGCATCCTGTAGAGGATGCTCAGTGAAGATGGAAAGCTGGCAGGAGAAACCCTGCCAACACACACTAAACTGCCTCAAGCCTTCTGCTGAGAGAAGCAGGACTCATTGTTTCAGGTATGCTTGCCGTGGAGAGAAAACAGAAATGGAGGAAGAATTACACAGAAACAGCTCTTGAAACAAACTTAAGCCTAGGGAACCCCCCCCCCCCCGCCTCAGCAAGAGGTGACCTGTGCTGATGTTTCAGTGGATAATAATATATTGCTACAGTTGTACAGCAGAATAATTTGGAATACTCAGAAATGTTTGAAAGACAGACTTGAAGAAAAATACAAAAATCATTGCTGCTCAGCTTTCCTCTTGGTATAAAACCACATCCCTTCCCATCAGCTTGCAGGAGCACACTCCTAATAATGCCATTTACAGAACTTCCTGCTACAGCTAGCTTTTTGCATCTTGAATAAAATAAAAAAATTCATCCTCCTAGCCTTAAGATTTACACAAAACCAGGAGACCTGTGCCAGCTGTTTAATTTCTCATGTATTTATGCATACCGAAGTGCTTGTACAAAGAAATCAATTGTAGCTGTAACTAATATTGCACGTTGCCAATTCATCTTTAAATCCAAGGGGAGCAAAGAGAATCCTGAGTTATTAAGATCATCACTTGCTGTCTGGGAACAGGATTGTCTGTGGTTTTCCAACTCCTAAATTTTCTTTTTATCCTAAAATTCACTTTAACACTACAACTATTTTAAAACTACAGGGAGAAAATTGGGAAAAGGAAACAAAATCTGCAAGAAACAAATACAAAGCTAGCTGGGATCCAAAGCCACTTTCATCATGTGGGCTATTTTTATATCCATTGTACACTTTATTTTTTTCTACTAACTGCCACACTTGTAAGCAAAAAAGCTGCAAGGTACTCAAAAAGAAGGTAAGAAAGGAAAGATGAATGTAATATCATCCATCCCCTGAAGGGTTTTTTCTTTAAATATACCAAAAATATTTAAACCTTAAGGAGACGTTTAAAAGTGTTCAGGATTAGAGTGGGCTTGACCAGCTAAGTAAAAGTCTCCATTATCAGCAAATTTCACTCAAGCAACAGCTGTAGGAATTCACATCTTACAGTTATGAATAAAAACTGGAGCCCAGCAATCAGTGAGAAGGTTTGCTCTGCAGCTGTAACACCACAGCAACTCTCACACCACCTGCTTTGTATAAAACCAGCACCAAGTCAAGACTTAGTTCGTATCTTTTGATTTTCTCCTATTTCAAATCATTTTGCCTCCAACACACACATTAAAACTTGCAAACACTGTCAGCAGTAGGAAAACGTTATTTTCTTGGTTTATTTTTTTTTTTTAGTTACACTTACCCTAGGCAAAGTTGGCTTTACAGTGGGAAGGACAATTGACATGATTTTTTACGGTTTAATTACTCTTTAATAGAAATAGGGATAAAATTTAGAGGTTTGGGTGTGTTAAGGAGATGAAGATGAGTAGTTTTCTAGTAAGTCCTGTCTCATACACATCACTCAAAAAATCCACACCAAAAGCTTCTTCAAACCACAGAAAAAAAAAAAAAAATAAAAATTGAGCAAACAATGGACACTTTACCCCTACTGCTGAGAGATGAACACCCATTTGTCAGCAGAGTGTTGTTCTCAGACTGCTATTACATATCCCACGGGTTCCCTGAGGGCTGAGGCAATGAGTTTCCACCAGGCAAACCACAGACTTCACGGTCAGCCTAAGGTGGATCTCCTGGTAAGGAGGATTCTCCCTCCAAGATGCCACAGAAGCTGCCTTTCCGCTGAATTTAACCTAATTAACTGAAATTATTGTCACTGACTATCCTGTTATATAACCACAGGAACAATAAATCCTTTGCCATCATGCTCTTCACCTGAATTGCAGTTAAGAAAAGAGCAAACTCCAACAACCCTGCACACCACAGCAAGAAAAGCAGACGGGGTTATTCACGAACACAACCTCTGGATAACACCGAGGGCAAATGTGGGCTGCAGGGTATGGAAGGCAGTCAGAGGCACAAGGATGAGGCAGCACTGTCAGCTGATCATGGACTTGAACTTCAGCTCCTTAATCTGCTAGAAAAGCTACTCAAAGTATACCAAAAATGTTATTTTCTGCCTCAGGTGAGGAGAACTGGTCTGTCTGTTCAGCATAGCAACACTCGGATGAGAAGAGGCTCACTGTAGATATACCACAAGATGTAGTATTGAAAAACAAAAATAGCTCATTTTGTCACAAGGGGAAACTGAGAGCACTTGCAAGTAGTTAAAAGTCTGTAGGGCTTTCTAGACTTGTTGTACTTTATGTTTATATGTATATACTATAATTTTAGACATGCTAGGAAAAGTTAATAGCAGATCCATTTTTGTTCCCTTTTATATTGAGAAGCAAACTGTTTAAGCATTAACTACCCTTGACAATGCAATTAAAACGTGACCCATTTTCTAGACACAAAGGACCTGCATTTTTCATAGCACAGCTGTACGTAACCAAATTCATCTCTATTTACCCTGTCCTTGAATTCCATTTATAATACTGAAACCTGTGAAAAAAACAAAAAAAAAAAAAAAAAAAAACCATAACAAAACAAGGTTAGCAGAAGTCAGTGCCTGGGAGGAAAATGAGCAGGTACTGTGCAGAGGAGGGGTGGCCACCCCCTCAGCTGTAATTCCATGACTTGTAGAGAAGGAAAAGTCAAACAAGTCTATGTGCAAAGTTTGTATCACTGCTCTGCACTGCAAAACAGGCAGCAAGTGAATTACAAGGCTGCAAAGCCAGGATTATATAAAACCAAAAAACCTCTGGCAGTCATCATCTTTACTACTGAGTATAAATCACAAAATGCACTGATATGAACCCTTGTAAAATCTCTGATGTGGTTTTACACACACTTGGAAAAAACTGAGTGGTACAAAAACATCTACAAAATACACAGACAATTAAAAAGCAACACATGCAAGGAATCATGGAGACTTTACTCATTTCACTTAAAATGTTGCTGTTCTGCTTCAGGCACGTCTCTCTTTGCTCAAGGAACCTTTACAACAACTAAAACCAGACATAATGAACATTATTATTACCACTATTTATTTCAATAACTGCATCATCCAAAAGATCCCTTTTTAAGATGGGGCCCCCATTGTGCTAAGGTTGCATAAACACGCAGGACTTCGTTCCTGTGCTGAAGAGATCATAATCTCACCAGACAAGGTCAATAAACAACATCAAACATCAACAACAAAGACTCCTGTCCAAGACTTTTGTTGTTTTGTTTTAATATATATTCCCTTAGACCATCTGCTGCTCTCCCTTATGGACCAAGGTCCTCCAGAGAGTCAGCATTGCTGCTGCTGCCAAGTCTGTCCTCCTAGCACACCCATTAAAAAAATAAAAAAAGAGATTCCTCTTCTGTGGGAGACAAAATACACTGAAGAGTCTTCAATGATAATGCAAGTACTGAGATGTACCACAGCTTTTCTAAACATTCCTGCAAGTGCCAGTTGTTACTGAGTTAGGATAAATACAATGTTGAATATTGTCATCTTTATCTAAATTCAGTAACTTCTTCTCTGGCCAGTGGAATGAAATATTTGTAGGACTGAATGAGGATTAAATGCTATCCCTTGGTTTATTTCACAGAAAGAGCTAGATAGAGCTATATAACAAGTCTAATTGTGTCTAGAAGAACCAAACAATCTATACAGAGCTAGTAGTGAGGGAATGGGATTTCTCTTATTTTCTAACCATACAGCAACCAGCCTCCTACAGCCAAGGTCCTTGCTCAGCCCCAGTGAGCCCAGCAGAAGCACAGGCACTGAGTTAGAGCACAGCTGAGCAAGCAGGGAAGTGTTTTGCAGGAACAGGCTGAGAGAGGGAAGGTAAAAGCATCACAGAACAGGCACTTTTTCTGTTCTTGGCTTTGGCTGCTGGGCTGATTTAGGGAATGCCTTATTAAACAGCTGAAGCTCTAGAAATTTGCAGCCATTATCCTACAATGAGGCAAACTGTTACACATACACTTCTGCCTGGCTGTGATTCTTTCTTCACTCAGCAGATATTTAGTAGATTTAAGGTTCCCAAAACAAATTATTTTTTTTTGCTAGGTGTTACTAAAACAATCCATACAGCTTGCTTAGATTTGGTTTGAAGTGATAAATAGATGCATTTCCTACAGTGAAGTCCACACTTCACAGATCCTACAATCCTCTTGTACTAAGATGCAATAAGTAAAGGAAAAAGAAGCAAAACCCCTTCTTCAAAATTGCATTTTGGAGGATTTTATGGCATTCACACATTTTAATAGAAACAATTGTCCCCCTTCCCCTTCCAGTACATTCCTTTTCATTTAACCCAAGATGTGTACCATGAAATCCTCCTAGGAATTCACAGCAAGCTAGGGAACGTTTTGCTTTCTGACAAATCCTCTATACTTAAGGAATGCAAGTGTTTCCTTCACCCAATTCTTCAACTAAGCTTCCTAATTATAGCACTCTTATCAGAGGATTTCAACATATGCTGGCAGAGGCGCTGTGTATCACACTGAATTTAAAGTTGAGGTAGCCACAAAACTGCTCTTCAAACCCCCTAACACTGTGCACGTGGTAAGAATGCACTGGTGTTTCTCAACCCTGACAGTGCACAGAGAGCTGCTTGTGGAAATGAGACACAGCATCACCTTCCAAATGGTCCTAAGTGCTACTCAGCTCCCATAAACTGTCCAAGGGAGGGCTGTGAATTCACCAACTTCCCAAAAAGGCCCTTTCAGCTGGCCTCTAGGCAATTTTTCAGTTGACCTCTTAGTCAATTTTCACGGGTGTAGCCAGGGAGATGAGCATGAGGCAAGGCTGGATTTACTTTAAATAAATCACTTCTCTGACATATATGAATTTTCCAGTGGAAGATTCCTGTGGGTATAGCAAGAACACAAATGCCCTGCTGCCAGGGCAAGAGAATAAGGAAGGAAGTGTGTTAATCTGTGACCCAGACCTCATCCTGGGATCCCCAAGCTCCTTTCCCAACTCAGAGCACAGTGCCTACAAACCACTTTGGATTTTTCGCCAGATGAGTTACAAGTCACAAAAATATGTGGAATAATTGACTTCACTTAAGCTGCAATGCTTTTTCTTCAAAAGCAAGCACAGAGGTTCCTAACTTATGAGTCCTGCATAGTTGACATCTTTTTAGGTTGATGTCACTCACCACAGCTGTAACTTGGCACTTCTAGTAACACTCTGCTCAATCTTTGCCTTTCCTGATGTTCCTCTGCTCATGCACTTACAAAGCATCCCACATCTATCTTGGGGTAACAACAGAACCTCAGGAACCCTAAAAATGACTATTTTTCCCCATAGGTTTGCTATGTATAGATGCCACGAGTTCTTTTTGGAATGATTTAGAATCTGCGCACATAACACTCCTTTTTCAAAGCATAAATTTAAAGATTTACATAACGGATTAAACTGTATTCCAAATCAGACAAAAAATGAGTCCAAGACCTGCTTATGTGCTGCTGAGTTTGCTGAACTATAATGTTGCTGATCATGACACTGTTTTCTCCCAGGTCACAGTTTTTTGCCCCATGATCCCAGTTCCCTCATGACCCAACTCCCACAAACTGGATGTTAGGACTAAGACATTTCAGAGGATCACATATAACATGCATTCCTCTTCCAAATCAGCTACAGTCTACATCCAACTGTGGACAGACTGAAAAGCAGTCTGATGAAAATTATAAACTTTAACAGAAACAGTCCAAGTGAAAGCCGACCTCAACAGGGTAATCCCTGCAACTGCCTTGGCATGGACATTTTGAAAGACAAAATAATCTGTTTATTTAGTTTGCATTATGATGAAAAGGAAATTCAACTGACATACGTGGACCACCGTGGAGACATGTGAATTAAAAAAAAACCAAAAAAACTAACCACAAAAACAAGCCACCAAACAAAAAACCAAACCAAAAAGGTAACAGTTGTTCCTGTAGGCAATGAGGAGGCCAATCTGCTGAGAAATTTCTGTCAGCTTCAGCAAAAAGGATGATAAAACAAAACTGGATGGGCCAGTGAAAGCAACTTTGCTCCACAACAGCCTATTCACCACAGCTCCCAGTCTGAGCCAAGAACTGGGACAAGCAAGAGTCTGCTCACCAGTTGGGGAGGACTTTAAAATAGGAACCTCATAAACTGCAGCAGCATAGGAAAAATCTTAATAATAACCAAAATTGAACTGTTCAGCAGAAAAGGATTTTGTTTTTAGAAAATGTTAAATATTAGGCCAGTGGAAAGGTATGCCAACAACCAATTCTAAGCTGTGTTCACAGTCACAAACTCAAACACATACTAGTTACTTGCTTAGCATAAGAAGTATGAAATGTGTACAAGAAAAGGCAGCAATGATCTTGCCTAAAGAGCAGCACATCACCTTGGGGTATCAATGGTAGGAAATATTAAGTTGTATTTTATCTTCTATTTAGAGCAAAAGCCCAGCATCCCTAATGTGGTTTCCATTTGCTATTTACATAATTAAGTCACCTCCTCACTGTTCCAATACCCTTACCTACTACTCAGGTTACTGCCCATTTCCCAGATGGTCAGTCTCCAGAAAACACCATCTGAGCCTCAGTCACTTCTTGGTTAAATCCATTCTGATGGCTTATTAGTAGAATAATTTATCAGCTGTTGAAAGAACAGTTGTTACAAATTTGTTTTCTATGTAAATCAGGCTCCATGAACTAGGATGGAGTTCCAGTCTTTTCAAATGCATTTTAATGTGAAATGCTGACATCAAGTCTTAACTTCATTGGATTATTTTTTCTGTTTATGTTATTAGCAACCAGTTTTTCTGGCAGTCTTTACTGTTCCAGTTCAATCACTCGGTTGAATTACTTGAACTCCTGCTGAACTGCATCAAAAAAAGGAAAATTAACTAATGCCTCATTTGATCTTGTGACCATAAAACTTGTGTTTTCATTCCCTCTTTAACCTTTGACCATCTATTTTCCCCCTTAATTTGTGTGTTATGTACCTGATAGTTTTAAATTTGTTTCTTTTTTTCATGAAAAAAGACTGTTTTGATGGTTGATCTGCCCTCTGTTCATTTTAACCACCAGTGACTCTATTCTGGATTCTCATCAGTGAGCACACACTTAAAATCATAGCCCATCACATATATGTTATTTGGCTTGCTGTATGCTCTTTACCAGAAGTGCATGGCTGTTCTCATAAAAAGTGGCAACTAAGCTAAAAGAGAAAGCACATTACAAGACAGTGAAATGGCTGATTTTGTAAAAGCTCATTCACCACTTTCACAGAACCACAGAATCAGTGGAGCTGGAAGAGACCCACAAGGGTCATCAAGTCCAATTCCTTGCCCTGCACAGAACCATTCCCAAGAATCACGCCCTGTGCCCAGTTTATTACTTTATTCAAGTCCTCTCCTTTTCACATTGTTACGATGGACTTAAATTTAACTTATGCTACTGGACTTAGCTTTTTTTTTTTTTTTTTCCCCACAGCTGTTAAACACCTGAACATATGATAAAACATTTTTAAAACGCATGTAGACTGTAATAAAATATGGTCCATCTACAGCCAATAGAAATTAAGTGAAAGGGGGAAATTTCATGAATATCATTAATGAGGTCAAAGATGGCAATTATGGCTCACATTTGACATCAATACTCTCCATTTGTGTGAATATTAAATTCATGGATGCCAATCATACATACATATGCTCAGTATGGGATCCAAATCCCTTGTCTTGAATAGTTTATTTTATTTGTTCACTAAATTACAACAAGAACACCACACATGACCTTTATTTACAAATATGGGTGCACTAATCCACTGACTACAATTTTTGTTTCTATTCACTGGGTGAACTAAAGGCTTGGAATGCAAATTCAGGCTTCTAGCCCAGCCATCCACCCTGATGGACACACAGGGTCTGGTTTTTGAAGGCCAGCAGGTCTCTGTTTCTCCTGAGTAAATAAAAGTCAGCATCAGCAGTGTCATTCCACACAGCCTACAGACTTCCTGTTATTCTGCAGCAATATTCATTACCTCCCAGCACCAGCACTGCTGAAACTAAGGGCAGCTTTTATTTTTGTTAACTTGAACTAACATCAACCTTCTGTTGATAAGAAGGAAACCAGGATCAAGGCCTGGTGATACAAGTGACACATTAACATGGTCTCCTGTGAAATCAGCCTTGCTCTTCTGCAGATGGCAACACATTCATGTGCTGGGACACAAAAGAGCCTGTCCTTGGGTTTTCTCTACAACATCCTACTTCATATACACCCAAAAGCCAGTTTAATCTTTTAACTATGCAGCAAACTTTGTCAATGTCAAGAAGATTTTACACTGTATTTCTAATTCTTTCATGTAACAGAGCAAGAAAAGGGTCATTTCAGGTTATAAGACTTCACCACGGGCATATGGCAGTGAACCCAGAGCAGAAACACAAAATCTCCCTCTCCTGTAAAGCAGATGTCATGCTGATCAAGTAAGATATAATCTAATGCTAACTGCACTACTATTATCTACTGAACCAACACCAGTATAAAGCAGTAAAAACAGAAAAAAACCTAAGGCGGGGGAGGTGAAGCAGAGGAAGACAACAACGAAAAATCCAGAGTAAATCAGCTCTAAGAGAAGACAACCCATGGCAGCAGAAACAGCATCTTTTCAGGTAAACTTAAGATTTAAAACCTAGGAATGGCAGTAGATAAGGAACAGCAATGGCCCTCATCCTGTTTTAGAAGGTGTTCCTCTAGCTTGAGATACTGGCCCAGTTCCCTTTGCTCTTGCACTGCACTGGGCACCTGCCAGGGGCTAAATATCCCGGCTGCTTGGATAATTACATATTTATGATTCTGCCGAGAATTCTTAGTCAAAGCTTATTTCTGAACTGTAAAACACTTACAGAAACAGCAGAGAAAGTTCTCTGACAAATGGCACTTCAAAACAGAGCCAATGCTTAAATTTTTTTAAAGGACGTTCATTTCCGTTTCAGTTGATTCATTCAGTGGTGAACTTTAATGGCAGAAAAAGGAGAAAAGGGGTGTTTTCCCTCTGAATCAGAAAGGGATCTTGCTAGTGTGTTTAATTTGCTTTCTGTAAAGAAACAGAAAATTAAAAAACCCTTCCAAAAACGACTCAGAATAGTGTGCACACAATTTTTAATGCTTATTACAGTTTGCACCCTACCACACGATGGAACTTTTCTTTTGTATCACATTATTATTCATATTTCTTCCTCTTCCACACATAAACCACTAGACTAGCTAATTCCTGCTGATCCAATAAATAGAATTGATGTATGAACATTTTGAAATATAATTGTTTAGCCACAACAAATTATCACACAAAATATATTGCACTTCACCTTCCTTCATTGCTAACAGCATCCACTGATTTCAGAAGGAGCAAAACAGTCCAAAATTCCATGTTGTCGGTTATTTAAGACTATTTCAGAACCTGGTAGAAATAATTTTTTTTTTTTTCCTTTTAAGGCTGTACTCTATAAACTGTACAACCAACAACCTTAACAATAAATTTCATGAGCACGTTTAGGCCCCGCTGTTCAAAGTGCTTTCAAGCTTGGTTAGCTTTATACATGCAAGTGCTCCTTATTTATATCTCAAAAGAGCTACTCCTACACTCAAAGTTACATGTACGCACATGCATTTGTATTTCATAGAACAAGGGCCTTAGTCTTGCAGGGTTATTTATTTTGAATCAATTATTCTAGGCTCTTGAGGGCAACATCTTCAGTACTGTCAAGTTTCATAAACTCTGGAATGCAGGGGGGGTCCCTGTTCTCAGTATAATGACAACCGACCTTCAGCTCTACCACCTTACAAAGAGCTGCTCATCTGCAGACACTCATTTTATAGATCTGTAGTTGAGAGATGCCATTCAGCTTCTCTTGAAACAAAGCCAATTTTGCAATTCCAGCGCAAAACCCTCGGAGCCAGCAGCACATCCCTCCAGCTGTCCTTGGCAGGTGCCAGCACAGACAAAGCTTCCACACTGACCCCAGCTCTCCATCTCCTGCCCCCTCCCTTGTTTGTCTTCCTTTGCAGGGAAGCAGTTTAACATAATGGCCTGGCAGAACAGTGTTTGGATGGGTTTAGCTGCTGGGGAAGCACGGGCTAATAGTTATATTCATTTATTCATTCACCTGTCTTGTAAGGAGTGGTAATGTCACAGGGACCACTTGAAGGCACCACTAAGGCATTCAAATTAAAAACAACTCGCTGCAGTCTTGGGGAAATCTTTGCAGACATATTCCAGTCCCTTTACTCTGGAGTGACTTATTCATTCTCCTCAGCTCCTCCAAGCCCTCCTGCTGTTCCTGAGCTAAATTCCCTGAGTAGGTAATTACTCTGAAATGTTGCACCCATGGAATTTCCTGGCCCAAGAGACTCAGTGCCTGCAGAGCTGCTCTGTAACATCTCTTACGTGTAGGAACAGTTGACATAACACACAATAGGTGTGTTACACCCTCCAAACAGAGTATAATGTGCTCACCTAAAAGCAGGCAGCATTAGAAAGAATGGATTGAAATCACCTGCTTGGTATTCCCCTCAAGACTGTGAGGACATGCCTTAGCTGTTGATGACACCGTTTTCCTGGGGACCAGGTAATTTTGTGCTCACTGCATATCCTCAGACTTTGCCTGTGCCAGCTTGTAATAGACAATAACACCCTCTGTTCTCTTCTGCATGAGACCTTTTTTACTGATCAGGGTGTTGATCTCTATCAAACTATCCCTGTACTAAAGGATGGAGCTCAGAACCTGGACACGGTGCCTCTAAGGCAGCCACCACATTGTCCTGCTTGTTTGAGTCCTTCACAGCCCTTTCCAGTTACCTCTGCAAAATTAAAACCATCCCAGCAAGCTGTCACAGGAGAGTCACAAACTGGTAGCTCCCACCTTTCTGTAAGTTTCTGGGTTTTGCACAGTCCATTCTATATTTCTCAATTTAGATATACACCTATATGTGTGTATAAATACACATACAGATAAGCACACTCCTATATTCCCACATGGTTAGATGTGCACACACACAAACCTGCTTCAATGACTTGCAGAAGACAGAAAGGCAAACTGGTTTGCTTCCAAAACTCCCAAAAAAGACTTGCAAGGTATGATGGAGAAATATCTCTTGGGTAAGCTACCTGTTCCATCATATAATAAGAAAATTTATCTCCTAAAGCCCTTGTTGAAATCCTGATGTCATCTTTTGCTTACAGCAACGATCCACGACTTTAAATTTTTATTTCTGACACATTCATTAATTCTTGTGACCACAGATTACATATCCAGTTATCAGCCTCTAAATGAACCTTCAAAATACTCAAAAAATAGCATTAGACACTTACTTTCCTGCACTTAACAGGCCTTTTTCATTAAGCCTTTGTATCTTTCCTTTGACATTGTGAGGAACATTAAATTTGGCTGGAAGAATGGGAAGGAGAATTTACACCCACTGGTAACAGCCATGCTATATCACAATATAAATATTTAATTTTCTAAAAAATTGCCAACAACTGTAATCATTTTTAAGAAGTAAATGTTCTTTTACCCTATTTGATTAATCAGTTAACATACACATAACACAATATGATGCAAAAAATAAGCTTATTTTAATTACCTTGAAAATTGAAAATCTAAGAAAACAACAGAAGAGGATGTGTAAACTGTTTTTTGTTTTTTGATTTTTTTTTTTTACTACTAAGAAATGGAACTTGTAATCAGGATTAAAAAATGATCAAAAATACTACAACCATTTCTCAAGGGAATCAGAAATTAATTTCTTATTCAAATATATGTGTTGAACATGGGCAACCATGGTTGATGTAAGTCCTGTTTGGGAGATGCACACAACCTGCTTTTTTCAGCAACCTCTGGCCCACACTTTGTTTACACACATCAGAGAGAAAAACATAATAAAAACCTATGAAAGTCTTTTTTACAGTACAGGTTTAGTTACGATTACTTTGGGGATGATGAAAAATGTGTCTAGCTTGTCTCTTAAATCTACACTCAAACTCTTTCAAAGTTAATTAGAGGTGAGTAATGGTTTAGAAATCTCTTGAATAATAAAATATAACAACTTATAGCACAAAAACAGTCCTCAAAGAAAAGAGTGGGGAGTACTTCACTTCCCTGCAAGTAACAGCTGAGTATGTTTTATGATCGCTGTAACAACTACCATGCCCTTGAGACTGTGCAATTCTGAATTTCTAATATAATTTGTAGGGGGAAAATTAGGACAAAATGCAGTAACAGTTCAAGTACAGTCTCTCAGTACTTTAAAATTTTATGAAGTATATGGACTAGGTTAATATGAAATGAATCATGTTTTTAAGGGAAGCAGTAATACAGATCGGTATCTTAAATCGCAACTAAAATAACATTCAACCACTACAAAATAAAAAGAAAACAGAGTAGCTTTTTGCTGGAAAAAGGTCAACAACAACAATGAGGATTTAGCAATACTAGAAAAGGCTGAGAGTCTGCTCATTTCAGGACTGAGACGTTAAAACACCAGTCTGAGTGGCCAGGTAAACATGATGCTTTCTCACGCAACAAATCTGTTCCCACCAGCTGAAATTCATCCCAAATCAATGTAAACGCTACACATAGCAACTCTGAGCCTAAAAACCAGACTATTAAACAACATACACACTTGGTGCAGATCTTCTGATTTCAAAGGTATATTTGCTTTACTTTGTGACAAATATATTAAAAATCACTCCATGATGTCTTTGGGAGTGAACAGAATTGCTTCCTACCTCAAAGCAAAGGAGTTACATCCAAGCAAACTCTCTTGGAGCGTCATTTTCCTCACAGGGCAAAGGCAGTGGAGTTGTAAAAGCATAAATGAGGCTGTAATTGATTTACATATCCTTTAGACCCATGTCCACATGCAAACCAAAGGACACCAGCTCAGCTCTCAGATCCAAAACTGAGTTTTCAAAGCAAGCGGTTCAAAATATTATCCCTTGAACTTCTGTACTGAGCACAGTGATCTAAAGGTCCTTCAAACACAGAGCTCACACTGGCACTTTATGCATTTATTGCTTAAGGCTAATGCTGAAGGTCCCACTCCTGTACACCTCACCTGTGACAACATAAGATACCAAAACTGCTAAAGAGAAGTTATTTGACCAAAGCTGAAGCAATAAATTCCAGTCCTTCCCTTCAGCCCTCAGCTCTGCTTTCCATCTGCACAAATATCAGGAAACACCAGCAAATCATAAGGACAGCCTGAAAACGTGAATTTGCAAGTCCATAATACTGAGTAACATTCCAGAGATGGAATGAGAAGACTGCCCCTTCCTACAAAAGCTAAGACTTTAACTTCACTAGTCTTACACTGACAAATGGGCTGAAGCAAAATATACCTGACAATGCAGAGTTGGTTTTGGTTTTTTTCTGGGAAAAGCTGCTAAAATTGAAACACACTGCAGGGAGCATCCAAGTGGGGGCATCAGAACACTCGGCTTGGATACAGCTCACCCCAAACAGGCTCTTGGCCAAAAGAGGAAGCAACACCAGCTACCAACAGGATAAGCTATGTTACTGTCAAGTCACACTTCTCACTTCAAAATTAACATGCTGCCCTACTTTCCACAGGATAAAAGCAGGTGCAATTGTAATATTTTTGTCAAACAGCATAATGGTCTAGACGTTCCTTAAAAAAAAGAAAAAATGAATACTAAAAAGTAGTTCTGCTAAAAATACTACTTGCAGTGTAAGCCTGCTGATGGTATGTGTGCAGAGAGGAACCACATCACCTTTAGTCAGTTAAAAAAGTACTTACCATTGGCAGTGCATTGATATGCAGAAGTTTTCCTTTCGGGTGCCTCTTGCCACAGAAGGGTGATGCTGACAAGGAAAAAAGGAGACAAAACAGGAAAACGTTCATATTTATTATTTTGAAAACAGTGTTGTTAACACACAGTAAAATGTTATCCACTCTGGGCCCTCCTGGCTCTCCCAGCCTGCTGAGCTCCCAGAGCTGAGCACTGCCACTGCGTGTGCTCGGAGCAGAGCTGGGGCACAGCACACAGAGCTGGAGCTTTGCACCTGTCCTGTCCCCCCACATCACAGAGCCGGCTCCTGCAGGCAAGCCTGGCACACAGGCCTTTGAAGAAATCCACCTGCTGAATGAGCACCTGCACCATCAGGCCTCTGGATGGGCTCAGCCATTCAGCAGGAGAGCACACACGCAGAACAACCTGGGTGGAACAGCCCTGATGTCTGCACTTTGCCTCAGCTCTCCGCAAAAAGCTTCAGGAAGGCAACTAGGCAACTTAACAGTATCGTCTGTCCATGCCAAATTTCTTCTGGAAATAAAACACAGCTAGTGACATCTAAACACTCTGAAAAGCCCCAAACAAAAATCAGCATTCCAGTGGTATGACTTCCAAAATGGTTACATCCACTGTGAAGTGGTGAAAGAAAAATAAATCTGTTTTCCTAACACATCTCACACTAAATAACTCAATTTATATACACAGGTGTGCCCATAAGCCCAAAGAGTTTCCAACTCCAGCAGTGACCTCAAGTAATTAAAAAAAACCCACCAGCTCATACTAATTGCTAGCAACACTTGACAGCATGTACGTAACAGAAATCTTCCTAGTGCAAAATCCAAGAGAAATCTTGCCCACTATTAAAACCCAAACAAAAACATAGTCCAAACAAATCCACACTCTCCTACATTTTAGTCATTTTCTTTACACGTCAATAATAATTTTATGCACCCAACAATAAAATAACCAAGTATGCACATAGCTTTTGATGTTGAAATATGTGGTAACTCCATCCACTGCAACATCCATTTTTATTCAGCAGTGACAAACAATTTTTATTCACACTAATATTCCTGAGTGGTTGCCCTCCATACAAATACTTGCCAGATGACTTTTCTTTAGGACATAATCTAATCGCCCACTCAAAGAGCAGGAAGGGTGACAGATGGACATGGGTGACTAATAAAGTATTACCAGACTATTCTTAGATTAAATTCTTTACCAAGCATCTGCAACCTGTGTTCAAAAAACTTTTACTATGAGTAAAGAATAGCTATCATTTGTGGGACTCATGATCAACACGAGGTTCTCACGTGCAATTTTCAAGCTCAACCAGCAGGAAATCATTTATCATAGAGCCATTTTTGGACTCAGAGGGAAAAAAAAAAAAAAAAAAACAAACCAAACAAACAAAACCACCAACCAAACAAAGAAGCAAAAAAGCTGCAGCATTTGGGCTTATTTTATTCTTAGAAGATCCTACAAGGCAGGCAGAAACATAAACCCTCACAGTGCAAGCAAGAGGCAATGCAGAGGATGCTGAGGAAGGCTGGGAATTGAAAGAATTTGCAAACATGCTCTTATTCCCTTGCTTAGTTGTACTAGTGCTGCAGAAATTATGTAAATAGGCTGAGTGAAACTCCACTCCTCAAGTGGTACAGTATCCTATGCAAGGCTGCTCAGAAAGCTTTTTTTCCACAGCCTGAGCTGCAGACCAGCAAAGAAGAGAAAGCATTGACATCCACTCTGCAGATCCCATAAAAACATTATTTGCTTATAACAAGAGTTTTCCTTAAAAAAAGAGCAAAACAGCAACCAACCAATACTCTTCTGAGAACAGTCTAAACCATGATAAAAGCTGTGTGCAGAGAAAGGCAGGGGATGGCCCTGCTACCCCGTTCCTAATGCGACGGTTTGGGTTATTTCATTTGGGAAGGAACATGGCAAACATAAATAAAAGGATGATTGCACAAACATAAACCATTTTCTTCAGTGAACAAAAGGCTTTCTTCAGTACACGCTGCCCAAACTGTCTCCTTCCAACACCTCTTTGCCCTTGTGCAATCTTGAGTGCAGTACTTATCATCAAAGCCAGAGAGGGAAACCTTTCCGCCTGATCCGTGGAAGAGGCTTCTTGTCCTTTGCTTTACATCTAAACAGGGCAGTGACATGGAAAGAAGCTGGAAGCAAAGACTCAAGAGAGCAGAGAATGAGAAAAGAAAGGGTTCACTGACTTTGCTTCATTCCTCACTCAATGTTAATTGGTTGTAGGTTCCAGTTTTAAATAAGGGCGCTTGAAACGATGTGTAAACATTTAGAAAACTCTGCAATGTCCTTCTTCAGAATCAATTGCTGAGTACAAATGCCTCATCAGCAGCTTTTTTTCTTTCCAAATTTATCCTATTGGATTTTGGCATGTATCTTGAAACAATGCAGGTGACAGTTATAATTTATTGATTTTATACTATCTCTCACCTTTATATTCTGACATGTTACAGTGATTTAAACAGGTGCCCAGATGTAGTAACAGCTACACTATGTGACACTTAAAAATAATCCACCAGATGCCCTTGAAGTTGATAAGGCACACCTGGGGAACGCACAGCAGCTTGTGAGTTTGGATCCTTCATTCTGGAGGGGCTGGGAATGCCTCACCACTGCCTGATGACTAATGTGTCCAACATCAATTGAAAACTGCTCCCCTCAACTAGAAAAGAAAGAAGATTTTGCCATGTGTGTACTGACACGTGCTCATAGCCAGTGCTCAGCAGCCTTGCCCCCACCACTTTTTTCTGCACAGAATGACACACCTGATGCCCGTGTCCCTCTGACACCCTGGGCAAAACACTCAGCACAACACCCAACATCCTCTCCCCGTGAAGAGCATCCTGCTGCGGTGCACACAGACCACCAATGTCCCAGGCCAAAACACACCAAACCACCTTCACCAAAGCAGCAAATACCCATCCATGCTGCTTGCACAGATTGGGCTGCTGCTATCAACCAAGTAATAACCGTGTGGTACAAAGGAAACCACAGATAGAAACAACCCTGGCACCAACACAGGGACAAATCTGGTTACAAACACACAGACCAGATGTACACTGATGTTAGTCCTCACCTGTTTCCAGACATAATCAGTTCAAAGCAAGGGTTTCTTTAAAAGCTACTTGCAGAAATGTTTAACCATTTCCTGCCAGAAATGCCACTATTGATGCTATTTCCTCCTTCCCAGACATTACACTGGGTTGGTGCTACAGCAAAACCAGTGGTTTTTGTTTGAGCTTTGAATTGCTCCTGTTCCCCACGTGAACTTGTGCACTTGTGTTTTTTTCCTAATCCTCTTAGGATCACACCTTTTATACTACTTTCTGAGATTTTGATGCTATTTGAGCTCTAACAACAAATTTAGTCATTAGATGTTGCACTTTCTGAATTACAGAAGCCTTCTAAGGACACAGTATCTTTTCTTCTAAATTATCCTTTGAGTATCCTGCTTTTATCTAGATTCAGTATCTGGAAAAAGTGTCCCAATCAAAATAGAATTAAAAATAACTAAATCCTGGATATTCCCCTCAGTAACTAGGCTGCAAAAAGGATGAGACAATAATTTTAAAAGCCTAAATTGAAAACTAATCACTCCATTGAATCCTTCCTTTCATTTGGTTAATAGGCACATACAAAGCTAATGGCGATTCTACCACTGCTGCGCTTGGAACATAAACAGAGAAAACCAAAGTTATTCCTTTTAATCACAGTTCCACAGTGATGTGTGGCAATTTTTTTAAACCAATTCAGCACATCTACAACAACATCTGCTTTTCAGATCTGACAGAGAGGCTAAACTGAGACAAATACCAACTCAGAAAATTCAGGAGAAACAAATACATACGAGTGTGTGTGGGGGGAAATCAGCACCACACACAAGACGTTGTTAAAAGCTGTCATTACTTGAAACTGGTAGGTAGCAATAGGGTTCCTAGTGACACAATAACATGCACAGACTGCTCCAGTACTTCGCTCTGGGAGCACGGCGTGGGCGAGGATGTTTTACAAGAAGCCTCATTGGGAAGCACTGAAAGTATCTAAGACCTGCCCAGAGACATTTCCACACAAATTCCTGAACTCTGTCTGAAACAGCTCTTCTCTGTCAATTGAGAAATTTATATTTCCTGATCTTTGTTCTTTTACCTTTATTCCATCAGAAAAACAGAAAAACCTGATGCAAGTTGACTTTCTGGATGTTTCAAAGAAGAAATGCTTAACTTGTACATTCATATCACATTAAAGGTGTACAACTTTTCACACTTCAGGAATACTCTCACACAGAACAAGCACCTGTATGTCTATGAACAAATGTGAACCAACTGCTAAAACAAAGGGTTTCTGAGGGGATAAAGAATAAGAACTGGGCAAGCAGACAGCACTGTTATGGAAAAAAGATCATCCAGATACAGAAACCACTCCTTGTAAGCCCACAAAAACAGGATTCACTGTGCAATGACAAACGCAGGACAAGTCAGACCAGAGCAAAAGAATACTGCAGAAGTTTAAACACCAATTTCTGTAACAGTCAAAAACGGAGGCAATCACAGAAAATAGCTCATAGATCACTGAAAGGAAAGGAAGCTGAATTGCTGGAGAGGAAACCAACTTAGCCAGCTCCATTAAAAACCCATAATGCACCCCAGTAAATCTTGTCAATACCTATCAGCTGGTACCCACAGAAGGAGGGTGAGCGGTGCTGCAGCAACATTTCACTTGAAAGGAATTTGAATGAAATTCATTAGCAAGTAATAAGCATGTAAATTGGAAGTTAGAAGGTCCTAGAGAATGAAGTTAAACCCAGTCTAGACTGGGAAAGACTATAAACAGTTATTACTCAAAGCACTCTTCTGCCAAAGGACCTCAAAGCACTCACAAAACCCCACCTTCACAGACTGCTACCTGCAGGATGGGGGCCCACCTGTGAAAATTCAAGGTAGTTTCCAATTCGTGGGGTTTTTCTTCTGAAAACAGTGGACATGATGACTAGTGTCATTTTGATCATGACAGTAGCATACTGACATATTTTTTCTGTGTTTTTGGACTAGAACTGAGTTGTAAATTTAAATTCATCACTGTAATATTAATCAGCAAAAACAGCCTGTCACACTGGGTGCTGTCAACAGCCCACTTCCAATAGGAAAGAGAAAAACATTTTTCCTTCTCTAAAACAACAAAAAACAAATCTGATGCGTAACTTTTAGGGGCCACTCTTATTCTCAGTATTTTCAATACAGATTTCAAATACATACCTAAAAAACTGAACCAAGAGACAAAAAAATTACCACTTAAAAAAAGTTCAGAATATTTTTTTCCCATTCCCTTTCCTCAAAGTAAGAACAGACATATTTCCCGTGATACTAATTCAACCTTCTCCAGCTCGCTAAATCAGCTCAGCTGCACTGGTGGGTGAGAACTCTTCCCTTCCCTACTCAGAGCCAGTTAACTGAGATGAGCCTTCACAGCTGAAGGAAGGCAGCAGCTGCTTTTGTCAACATGGAAATGTGTTTGTAGGGAACTGATAGCTGCAAGGTTAGAAGGACTTTTAAATTGGTCTCCAATGGGGCGATATGGAACAAAGCTCAAATCGCTTTCCTGGAAAATCACCTTCTTCTGCTCACATTGCCTGCCTTGACTGTGTTTTTAGACAGATATTGTGTTTTCAGAACAATATATTCCTCTGCTTTGGGATTCATGGTGGCCTTGCAGAAGAACTTATCTAAATTATGGCAAGCTTAATTTACTGAATTCATTAAAATTCTATCTCAAAGATGCCATGACTCGGGGAGAGGGGACACATGTTTTACGCAGGCATCACATTTGGAATTAGGCTCAGATTGTTCAAAAAAGGAAATTTCCCAAAATAACAAAAGGATGTGACAATATTGTGTAATTTTCAACCTCAATGAGTGTAACCACCATGGGTGTGCTGGCTGGGTTTCCCTCAGTGTTGGTGCCACCACCACCTTTCATTCTTTGGGCACCCAGGAGTCAAACGGGGCATTCTTTCAGAGCAGCACCTTTTTGCCCAGCCAAGCTAAGGAGCTGCTGAGGACATTCAGACAATGCAGCGGGGCTTGGGCTCTGCTGCAAGAGGTGTTTGCAGACAGCCTGACGTCAACAGGCTCAAGTTGTCCCACTGTGGCCACCGACCCTGAACGCTGCGTACAGCCAGCGGTGCTGGAGTGACTCTCCCTGTCTGAGGACACAGGAGGAAGGTTGGTTGCCTCCTGTCTGCCCACTGCAGGAGTACTGCCCAGGATACCTGCCCTAGCAGCAAATGTCAGGTTTAAAAACAAAGGTATTCCAAAATGTTCTTACAAATCCACTTTACTTGTGACATTGGGTATGTGGTAGTAATAGCACAGGCTGGAGAGTTAGGATCCAAGAATTCCTTTAAAATAATCCTCAAAATTATGAGTTACTTTTAAAACTCAAAAGCACTTAAAAAATCCACAGGTATGAAAATATTTTTCTGAAAACTCTAAGTCATACCAGAGGCCAAAAGAAAAGTCTGTGGTGGAGCTTGGGCTCATACATTCCAGATGTTCCTGGGATACAGCTCCACTAAAATAAGGTGTTTATAATGTGTTCCAGATTCTTCCTAAAATTATCATTACTATTACTATTTTGTGCAAAGCCAGAAAACATAAGCCTCTCACATTGCCAAAAACAGTTAACACTGAATGCCCTGAAATCATCAATTAAATACATCAAGGAATAATTTCTTTTTTTTTTTTNNNNTTTTCAAAAATACTGGTCAACAAATGCTGCTGCACTTCTGCTTGCAGCCCCCTCTCATTTCCCCAGGAATTTTTCAAAACTGAGTGATACCTGAAGCACAAGGCACTCAGTCAGTAGCGTCACCTCTCCATACAACTACTGTTTCTTGGTCATAATTTCACACAAATAACCTACAAATTAAGTTCCTCCTGTACAGGTATACCCTGTGACTAAGCAGCAAACAAGTTGCCCAAGAAACACAGCGATTTTTTTTTCCTTTTTCCAGATCTTCACACCGTGCCACCAGTAGACAATACCATCTTTCCTATAAACCTTTGATCCCTGCTATTTCCATGCCTTCACCACTTCTTTAAACAGAGCAATTTTGCAACCTCATGTGAGGGTTCTGATTCACAAACAGTTAAAACCTACCTGAAGAGGGCTGCCCTTGTTCATGCACTGGTTATCCAGCCATCCCTGCTAAAAGGACAACTTATTCTTACACAGCAACTACTGAGCTGTGACAAATTGCAGAGCAGGGTATAGGAAAAAAGCCTGTGCCTCTCATTACCATGGAAAGCTTTCCTGCCTCTTGAGAAGGGAAGCCTTCCCTGCAGCAAGGGCTAAAATCACACAAGGCAGAGGGACAGCACACTTGTACCCAAATGAGCTGTCTCTTGTCCCTAAGAGCTCAGACATGTGGCTCACCTGAAGGCTTTGGTTTAATTTTATGCTCCAGTCACATCCAAGCCAAGATCCAACTGCTACTGCGTGGGGAGACCTCAGTCTACCCTCATCAACCCTCTCCCAGCTGGGTGTTCTCAACACTTCCTTTCCTCTAAAAAAAATTAACAGCTTTCTACCACTCAGCTCTTGAAGCATCCTACTGCAGGGTCAGAGGAGGACAGAACTGGCTCAAGAAAGGAAGAGGGAAGACAGCCCTGAGAGGGAAGAAATGCAGGAGCAGCCCTATAGCTCCATCATCAAAATACAAGTTTCCAAGGGATGCCTGGTGCCTTGGACTGCGAAAGGGAGCCCAGCACGAAAAGCTCTCAGCAAACATGGAATGATGTACTAGGTATGAGTTGTACCAGAGAAAGCACAGATACTAACTGTATAAAACATGTACTTGTTCTTATGTTGTCTTTTCAAACCATTTAGATACCAGAGCTGTTTTGCTGTCACACTGACTGAATGGCAAAATAGTTGCATCAATATTAGACTTGTACATGGAGTAAGAGACACCAAAACCTGTTCCAAAGAATAAGGAGCTTACAGTACAGAGAAACATAGCAAAATATTTACTTCAGCACTATGGTCAAGGAGAACAGCATTTATTAAATAAATGGACTAAAGTCATTAATCAACAGCAGCATATTAAACTAATATAATCATGCCACCTGTTCTTTCCTTTTTTTTAACAACAGGACTCAAGCATGACCAAGGAAAACATATTTGATTCATCAAAGACAACATATTCAAAAGAACTGATGAGCATCAGGAAATGAAACCACAGCAGAGAGGTCTTACCAAGATCATCAACTAGGCTATGATTAATTGGTAACAACCTAAGAGTGCCCTTATTCAAGCCTGTCCTAAGCAGTAAAGAGGGTTTAGCTGTATGTGTACAATGGAACTATTAAACTACGTACCTCCAGGATAGACCTAGGTGATCTATCCTGAAATTAAAAAGAAAAAATAACCTTCTCCTAAACATACTGTTCAGTATGTTAAGTAACATTTCAATTACATTGGGTTTTCCTGCTTGTAGGAAAATGTTCTTCTCTATTGAAAATGACTGTAAAAAACCCTAAGCAAACTTAATTTGTTGCCAAAACGAGTGAAGTCAGTATTTTTGTTTCACTGGAAATATTTTCTGTTAAATTTCCTATGGTCACTCCAGCTGTACAGCTCAATTTATATCCCTTTGAACTTATGTGTTACACACACAGAGCAACACACAGCAGGTGTTTATCCTACAAACAAGTGGAAGTGTGATTAGATAACCTATTACACCAGTTTACAAACAGTTAAAAAAGTGGAAAAAAGAATGCAGATGTTAGTTAAGGGATCAGTCTCGAGTACAGCTACGTCACATCCCCAACAGGAGAAGAAACAGCAATTTCACAGGAGCAAATGTCAAGGGTAATGAGAAAACTTAGATTTGTCTAGCGAAGATTGGGTAGCTGCAAATACATTTTAAATAACCAGGAAAAAACTTCCCCATAACAAAATCGTGCAGTTCAAGACAAGTAAAGAGAAACTCTCTGTGCCATGGAGCTGCTGTTATTTTAAACAAGAGTAGTAAGGACTCTGGAAGGAGTAATTCTGCCTAAGGAGAAAGATTAGTGTATAGTGTTTGATCTAGCAGGGCTTTTCCCTTTCTTTACTTTTTGATTCTTATCTTGATTGTTTCACACCAGGAATCTGAAACTGGCTGAGCTGTGCATCCTGCAAATCTCGCTCAAACTGGAATAGGCTGGGGATAGGATTTCACCGTTTGGGAATTTCATTTACAGAATTCTGCCTCTGCAGTCGCCTACAGAATTCTCATTCTCTGGAACTGCTGTCAGGGCTTCATGAAACCGGTGGCTTTGGGGCTTTTCTTCTTTTTTTAAAGTCAACTCACATTTATCAATGTGATCTGCTAGACTGGTCAGACAAAGTAACAAACTCAAGACCTCTGTTCTTGGTCTTTGGAAGATAAGCTTCCTAAATCTTTCAGCTTGTTAAAGATAGAAAATTTACCCACATCTTGATATGAAAACATGCCAGGTAGGTACCATCACTGAAGTGACTTGCTCCTGATGTAGTTTTTGCTGTTCTGATACAGATTCACTAAAGCATCCACAGACCAACTCAGTTTTGATTTTTAAAAGGAAAAAATGATGAATTTTTATGAACTTAAAAAAAATACCAAAAACCAAACTATGCCTCTATTTTCCATTTGAATCTACAGACATTTAGTTCTTTTTATTGATTGAGAACAAACACAGAAGGCCTGTAAATTTTTCTGCTTTGTGATCATGCTAACACACACTGGTTAACCAAGGAAACAAGTGACAAATGCTTGGGGGAGGAGTATCAAACAAACACACTTGTCAAAAATACTCCACCTAGCAAAAGTATTTCCCCTCAGTGTCAAACGTCAAATACTGGGGTCTGGTTCATCTCCAAACAGAACATGGTAGATATTATTTTAGTCACACCTCGTCAAGGGCTTTTCTTCCCTGTTTTTTTGGGGGTGGTTTTATGCCATGCTTTTCCACATCAGTGGCAGAATGCTGAAATGGAACAATATGAGGTATTCAGCACTAACAGATACACAGGCCCTATAGAGCACAGTGTAATAAACACACAGGACTTGGCAGCCCAATAATGACGCGTCTTCCATCACCAACAAGTAATAAAAACCCAGGTTTACAAGCTGCTGCACTTCAGAAGAGACTGTTTACCAGATCAGATAAAAACAAGATTCAAGATACATATTTTTTGTTGTATGACACTGTACAGCTGCAATAGTTTATCAGACTTCTTTTTGCGTCTTATCTTTCTTATCACTGCCTAAGGAACAAACTAAAGTTTAGAATTATAAAAATGTCTCAAACACTAGCATTTCTGACCCATTTAACATATCCCCTTCTTTTTTATACCATCTTTACCCAGAAATAAATCCACTTGCCATATTCTCCTAGGAATACTACTACTGTACTGATTTTGACACCTTTTCAGAGAAGTCTCCTTGACTCTCCTGGACTTGTAGCAGGCTGGGTATGCTCACCACCTACACACTGACTCTCCCTCTCCCACAAAAACAGAAAGGATGCAGTTTTCTAGCAACATCTGCAGACTAAACAAGCTCAGCTAAAGAGCAATTAGCACTATTTGTTCTTTTGTCAAGTTCAGATAATTTCCTTGGGGCATTTTTAGCTGATCTGTTAATGCACCGATTCAGAAAACTTTACTGGTTTTATGGTTTTGTTCCTAATATCTTCCCGTAAAGCAGCAAAAATGAAACTACAATTATTAATTTTAGCCTGCATATGAAGAGTTAATTTTTATAACTCCATTGTGTAACGACTTTACTACAAAATTCTTAACTGACTTGAACAATTGCCAGTCCTCAAAATGACACTTGCCAACCACCCTTACCAAATTTTGAAGATAGTGGCTCCATGGAGCAGCCAGAACCACCCATAGGCTCACAGGACAAAGATGAGTGTGGGTGAAGGGGGAATAATTCATGCCAGAGAAGCAACAACAGTGTAAAGTGTTAGTAACGTGTATGGAAGTGATCTACAAAGCCTCCCACCATGGCAGGACATTCCTCTGTCCCAGCACAAGCTGTAGAGCCATAAAGGGTAAGATAAGGAAATAACCCGGGATTCCAGCAACGTGGTGCAGTGAACACCACAGCAGCTCCTCGCTTTTGGTAGTACTTAAAATTGCCAAAGGGGCAATCTGATTTCACATGGAACTCTCCATGCCCAAACACACTCATGCCTCTCATGTGATACATTTTAGGAAGAGAGGTGTACTTGCGAAAACATTAAAGCCAACATTTGTGTTTCTTTTGATTAACAAACCAGAAAGATACTCCTGCTCATCCTTAGTCACCAGCAGACTTGACCTGGTGAGGTCATTTCAGCACTCCTATCGCAGGCACTCCACCCAAACCCTCCTGAGGCCGTTATTTTTCTCTTTTAAATTAACCAGATCTCTTGCAAAAAAAGACTGTGGGCACTTCTCAAGATGAGCAGCTGAGTTACTCATGGCCAGAGAGACACAAAAAGCCAGAACTGAGTCAGGGTGAACTTAAAAATTCTGGTAAAGAACACAGATGCCGCCATGACATCAACATTAAATATTTAGCATTAAGAAACATTAAAATACAAATCCCTACAGATACCATTAAGTAAATTTTAAACCCTGATGCTTATTATTTTAACCAACTAGAACAAAACACAACTAAATGATGGTGCCTAAAGAGAATTGGAGGGCACTATGTCCATCTCCTCCCCAAAGCAGGGCTGTGTCTCCTGCCCAGTGCCGCTGCCTCACAGCATGAGGGAAGCAGAAGAGAGAATACTACAGAAGCATTTCCGTTTATTCCTTTCAAAAATATGGAGTTTTTTCATATTTGCAAAGAATTTCTATTGGAAAAAAAAAAGGCCAGTAAAAAAATCCTTCTGTAATTCTTTAACTGAAATTCTTCAGTGTTTTGACAACAGAACCCACTGCAGATATAGAAACTATAGAAATACCATGTCAAAATTGAGTTTAGATTTTAATTTCAAATTCAATTTAAACTTTTGGCAACCTCTACCAAAATCCGATTTAAGCCACTAAGAAAAAAAAAAATCAAATAAATGAAATAATCGAGCAATATATTAAATTTTGAAGAAAACTAAGCAATCAATGGAATTGCTGGAAATCATAGGCAAAGTGTTCATGAACTAAAAGCATTAAGTGATCAGCTTCTACAGTGGCACAGAAATTATTTTTAATACCACAAATGTTTTGCATTCAAGTGGCTTCAGTGCCTTGTATGCACTCTGGACACTCAAGGATAAGAAATTTATCTGCCAGTTATGAGATGACAAACCCCCACTTATTCTGAAATAATGAACACAAAAATCAGTCAATGTCATTACTGTCAGAAGAGTACTTTTTCCTAGCTTGATATGTAGTTTCCCTCTTCATCCAGTTTTCCCTCTTCATCCAGTTTTCCCTCTTTATCCACTGCAACAGTAAACCAAGTGAAG
This sequence comes from Rhipidura dahli, assembly GCA_013399225.1. Classification (NCBI taxonomy): domain Eukaryota; kingdom Metazoa; phylum Chordata; class Aves; order Passeriformes; family Rhipiduridae; genus Rhipidura; species Rhipidura dahli. Next base: position 360,403 of record VXAC01000102.1, read on the forward strand.
ATTTTGTGCATTAGATACACGCCTTCTTCCAAATGCGTTTTGACACAATGAATTAGAAACACAGTATTCATCAACTTGCAACTTCATAAAAAGTCATAAAAACTTAAATAATTTGTATAAATAAAGGTTATGTGCTTTAACAAAAGCAGAGCAACGCAGTAAATCAGCCTGATTAGCAAAATAAATACCACTTCTACTACAACAATTCAATCTTAGTAGCAAATCAAACATTTTAATAGATTGCAGAACAGTTATTTTCTCAACAAAGTTTGATTTCTCTAAATCCAAAGCAAAATTACAATCAATTACTTCAAACAAGGGCTTCTGCCTGTTGATTAAGTTGTTTTCCCTTTAATCCACCCTGGGCCTAGCAGACATTTCTTCTGGTATTAAGTAGTCAAATGTGTAAATTAAAGCCTAAAAAACCTCCTTAAAACAACATCTAAAATCAGTCTTGATATTCAAAGAGCCGTTCACTACTTTCAAAAGAAAAAGATTTTGAATAGGGCAGCAAAGGCACACAGCACTAGGCAGTCTCTCTGTCTCTGGATGCAAGTCATTGAAAAGAGATCCAAGGAAAACCCTAGCAGGACATTCCTACATCCTGAGGTGCTTGGTGCTCCTTCAGAGGTAGAACAGTGAGCATCAAACAAACAAATAAAGGAAATTTAATTATTCTGTCCTGGGTGGGTTGGTTTTTTGTTTGTTTGTTTTTTGACCTTAGCTTTAGCACTGAATTCAAAACCAGCAAATATATTGAAATAAACCACAAAATTGTATCCAGACTACAGTAATCTTCAGGTAATTACACCAACAAAGAAAGAGAGAATAAGAGGGCAGTTGCCACAGGAAGTCACCTAGCTTAATTTTTTTGCATTCAGTATGCATTTAAAACGAAGGGTTTTTTTCACTTCTCTTCTATAATTCACTCCAGCAGTGCCACACTTGCTCTCGCTTCTGCAGGGAAGCATTCCCCAAAAGTTCACTGTGGAAATCATAAAGTCTCAGCTCATTGATTATTAACTTGTACATCTCATACAGAGGTTTCTCTACAGTGCCTCCTCTGTATCCCTTCTGGAACATCAGTAAGAAACACCAAAGACTGAACCAAGAACCCTGATTTTAACTACAAGTAATGTCAAAAGAATAATAAAGTTGTTCCCATTTGTACAGTACCAAATAAGGAATCAATAATATAGAATATATACATTATAAAAAAAATAAACCTCAGAAACCCCCTTCTGAATTTAGGTTTCACTGTCTTACACACTTCAAAAACATGAAAGGCCCCGAAAGATCAATACAACTCATATGAACCTAAGGTGCAGAAATCTGTAATTTTTTTTTTTTTAATATGGTAAATTGTACAGTAGCAAACATGGAAATAAATCAAACAGATCTCCATACAAGAAACAAAACAGGTTATAAATCCAGAATTTATAAACCTCCCATATCTTCAATATGGGAATTCTTCAAGGAATGTGATGCAAAGAATGTATTACAGAACTTGTTTTCTAGCGGGCATTCTCTTATTTCTCATTTCAAGTCAAAACTTTTATTGAAGGAACATAATTTCTAAGGATTTATCTCTGGGCTTTTTCTGCCCCAATATTATTAATTTTTAATAAGCTTTCTGAAGACTGGCTTTGCATTGAGTCTCACCAGCCGGGGATGCCAGAGAACCCTTTGATCAGCAGATACAACCCTTCTGCTAGTTTTGGAAGGATTTTACTCATAGAAACTGCAGAAAAAAAACCCTCTTTTGATTGTAGCACCAAAACTCTCCTTTCAGATCATTCCGGGCTTGGAGACACAGGAGGAAGGCAGAGTCATTCCTCCAGTGGAGCAGCTCAGACTGGAGTCCCTGAGCAGAGTGTGCACAGGAGGATCTGGGAAGCCGGGACTGGCATCTGATTGTCACCCTGGCTCCATCCGACCGCTGTCGGAGCCGCTTTTCTTCCCTTCAGCGCCTGAGAAATTTCCAAACAAGGCAGAATGAATCTGCCAAGCCCTGATGTACATCCACACCACAAGGACACTTGCTGGACTGTTTCTAAGAATGGGACACCATTTGGGAGAGCTAAGAAAACAACTCATTAGAGCACCAGGAGAAAATCCTTTTCTCCCAGGACACTGCTATGCCATGGAATAGCAAATGCTATTAAACAAAAATGATCGACTGCAAACAAACATGAATAATTTGCTGAACAAAAAATATCTTGCAGCTAAGAGACAATATAAATTACCATATGCAGACAACTAGGATGCCAAAGGGGCAGGAGCCTCGCTGCCCGAAAAAATAAATCAGCAAATGCAGAAAGACGGTTAGTGACTATGTTTTGATTTTAGCAATAGAAATCTAAAATAATCCAAAATTGAGGATGTAATTGCCAAAAGGAAGAAACAAACAACACAGAAAAAGAATAATCAAGACTGGAGAAAAACAGATTATCAAAGGCACCTGCTATCACAAGAATAGAAATGAGATCTTCAGAAGCCCTGAAGGACTCCTTGCAAAAAAGAAACAAGAAAAAGCATAAAACCCCTAAGAAAGCGATCATTTTAGCATTTTAGCATACAAACAGAGATATACTATGGATGGTAGAGACTGCCAAAGGGAACAAAACCCAAAGAGGTGGGGTTGCGGGGGTGCCTATTCCTGTAGCCTGTGCCATGCCAGACACATTTCCCTTTTTTCCACCACATCCAAACCCCTGCAACCTGTTGGCTCTGCAGCAGCTGCATTGCTCCCACACTGCCAGACCACAGGGTTCCAGGAAAACATCGGCACGGGGGTGTAAACATCTCGGTGAGACTAATGCATCATCTCCTACAAGATTTCCCCCGCCTGCGCTGGCTCTGGCGATAGCCTCGGCCCCGAGACAGCGTTATTGCTTCACTCGGAGCAAACGCTCCGCATCCAAACCAGCACGAGGTTCACTGTGCTTTCCCACTCTGATCAGAGCTTTTATTCCACCCTTTGCCCTGGCCCACACACACTACAGAGCACTTTGGGGTCCTCTCTAAGAGATTATGCTCCCAGAACATGGGCTGATCCAACACGCTGAACGCACAACACGTTTGACTCCCGCATATTAATTATGTACCTCTAAATACTAACGATTTCTCTAATAATTTTCTTACAGAATTAAAAATTCCCACAAAACGAAGATCCCCTTTGATGTTTGAATGCTCCAGTGTAGGTATCAGAGACATGGTGTAAATATTGTTTTACAACAAAAAGGAATTCTATACATTTCTACTCATTTGCAAGGCGATCAAAACGAGTGAGAAGTTCTAAGGAGAGAGCTTTAATTTTGCTCATTCACCCCCTGCATCTACCAGCTCCTTGAGTTCCTGCAGGAGCTCCTTAAGCCTTCGGAGAAACCAGAAGATCCTGCTGGGAAGGGATAGGGATAGTGCACATTATTTAATAACCAGAAACTATGTATGAGAGACCATTCTGGTTTTATTTTTGGCACAACTGATCTGCTGGTAGAAAGACTGTATTTTAACACTGAGAGGAAACTAATGGGAAATTTATTTTAAGCATACAGTTCTAGCAGGTCATAAAGTGTGGATCATTATCCTCCTTGGACAGTAATTGGCAATAAGAATACACGCTCTTCTTTTAGTTTTTGTTTCTTTGATGAGTTGTGAGGAAAGAGAAATGCTGTTCATCCAACATGCTGCTTATTTAATATTCAGCTTTCCTGAACTCATCTTACGCAAAGCACAAATGCTGACGATCAATTATTTTAGTAATCATAATTCAAGCTCAAATTTTACACTCTGTAAACACATTATCATGACCACCACGTTACGCATTTGAAAAATTCCAGTTGCAGCAACCCATACAAATGAGCACACTGCATTAGGTTTACAGTAAAATTCTGTTCAGGCTAGACATACAAGGGCTTTTTTCATAACAGTAAAATGAATGAAGTACACATAAATGCTGAGTATTTTTCTATGCAGTGTACAAATGCACACATTCATACACAGTCATAGCACTTGCTTCAAATATCGAATAAAAGTGAAAAGTATTTATACTTGTCACTAACAAGAAGTTATTTCAAATATTAGATTTTATGGTTTTAAAATTAAATTATTGGGTACGATAGAGAAGTCAGAGGAGAGCTGCTGTCATTTTTGCAGGAAGATTTCCTGTAAACTTCATCAGGTTGACAAGAACTAAGTTTTCCCAAAGCAACCGGTAGCTCTTTGGGAGCAATCTAGAACGCCCTCACACTCAGTGGGTGGCCTAATACATCCTGAAATGTAAGTCTATAATTAAATAAAAATTTGCAAAATTCAGTTTGGACTTCTTATGGAAAAGCTTAATGCACATGTAATTGGGGTGTAACACATGCTGCATTACATTTCACTGATAAACCATAACTTTTCAAATCAATGTTTCATGGAAATGCTTAGAAAATAGTTTGACGTTTAATGCTGCAAACAACAGTAAAAGGCTAAACGTGGAAAAAGTGGGCCTGTTGCTGAAGGAGGTGGATGATTTAGTGACAGCAGATGGGAGATAAGGCTGAAGCTCCTATCAGGGATTATTTGATCTTGACCCATGGGACCAGATGGGCTGTGTCCAAGGGTGTAAAGAGACAAGGTCACAGCAAGGCCACCACTGTCATGTCAGAAAGCTCATGGAGATCGACGGGTCCTCGATGCCTGCAGAAAGGCAGATTTTCTGCCATCCTTAAATAAAAAAGGGAGAGCAGTAGAGGGGATGCTGGAACAGGTTTCCCAGAGAAGCTGTGGATGCCCCATCCCTGGATTTGTTCAAGGCCAAGTTGGAGTTGGAATGAGGTGGTCTTTAAGGTCCCTTCCAACCCAAGCCATTCTGTGGTGACTAGGAAGCCAGTAACACCTGGGCTACTGCAGCCATCTCTCCTGGGACCTCACCTACCCAAATTCACCACCAATGACTTAGAGAAAGCCCAGGAGAGCACTCTCACCAAGCTTGTAGGCAACACTACGCTTGAAGGCAGGGCTGGCACCCAGAGAGAGCACGAACCCACTGGAATTATGACAGGACAAATGCAGGGTGTTGCTCCAGGGGGGAAGAGCCCTTCTATCACCTGAGAAGAACCTGTGGGTCTTGGACAAGCCAGTGGCGGTGTATTCTTGGATATCTTGGTCCTAACAATGGTTTATTCTGTCTGTTCACTGCCTTTGGATTATTTGACTTTGAAACCTTAATAACACGGTTTCAGCAGCTCTTTTATAAAATAAACCCAGAAAGCACGATTCCAGCAGACCCATGTCCAGCAGGAAACGCTGGTAGAGGATTTTTTGTTCCCAAAATGTGCATTTTGTCCTCAGAGAGAGCCAGTGCACAGCCTTCAGCAAAACAACTTAAAATTGTGATTTCTGTGTCTATAATTAAGCCACAATTGGCACTTAAAGGGGCACAATCTACAGTTCATGCTGCTAAAGTAAATACTGTGTGCATGAAAAACTGCCACATGATGAGTGCAATGAGCATCTATGCTTATTTGCCAAAGGAGCTCCTTGAGTTTGTATTTAATTCTAATTCGTTATCAAGCATCTTAAAAGTCAAGCAATGCAAAGTCCCATAAATATATGTGACTATTTGAGTTTTCATTAATACAGTACTTAACATGCAAAACCAAATTAATTTATTTCCGCATGCAAAAACCAGAATGGGTTGGAGAGGCAGCGCACGCTCACACAGGCTTGGAACTGAGCAAACTGTTACAAATTTACTGGAAAAATTGTATACTGGGCATATGTAATAGGCAATTTGTTAGCACATAATTGCTATTTCTAACCTAAACCAAGGCAAATCTGTCCAAGAAGCATGTTCATATAAACACTATATTTTATATGTATGTATATAGGCACAAACACTTTTAAATATTTTATATAGAAGCACATTTTTGAAACGTGAAAAACGAATTGTGCTGGGGACATAAAGAGCCCAGCTCCATTTCCCCTGAATACCAGGGGAGCTAAACATGTGCACCCACACTGTAACCAACGCTACCCCCAAGTTATCTTCTGCCATGAAAAGGAACAGCAGCTGCACAAAGAGAAAGTTGGAGATTAAACTGAACATCTAGGGGAAAGAAAAAAAAAAAAGAGGCAAGAAACTTTAACATGACTGTCTTCCCAAGCTTGAGCAGCAGCCCTACCTTCAACCCATCCCACCTTGCTAATACTCAAACATTCACCATACATGGGATGCATTTTAATTTTATGGTGACATATTCTACTTGTGTGAGCACAAGGCTTCTAGTCAAACCTTTATGTAGATAAAAATCAGAGCTGTTAAAAGGAATTCTCTTAAAAATTAAGGTTTAAACAACATACTGAGGTTAAAATTTAGGTTGGTAGGGTGATGCTTATAGTGCTCCTAGAATTTTGAAATACCTGCAAAATTCCTCCCTTTAGCTGAATATCTGCTTAGTATAGAACTTCTTCCCACAATGAAACTCATTCTCCTAACATAGAAATATGAAAAAATATCATAAGCACTCACAAATCAAGGTTAAAAAAAAAGACTTTATGACACATATCTGAGCAATACTTGGCAGATTCCAAGTAATAGTCTATGAAAAAACAATACCTAACCATGTTTATTTTGGACACCACTTTCTATTTTCATGTGATGCCTTTAGTCTTTGCATTCAGGCAACCACAGTCTCATGTAATGATCACTTTGGAAGAAAAAAAAAAGATTAATTAAAGCATTTAGTTGGCATATGAGCTGACAGGGTGACACACACCACCATTCCATTTCCACTGTTCTTCAAAGAATCTTCTTAACTGAGCCTGCACAATCAGAGCATTTACTCTTTAAATAACCACAAAGAAAAGTAAGACTGTTTTACTTCTTGAAGCCTCAGTGTACATTCCAAGGCTCCTTTATACTTTAAGCAAATGGCAATAAAAACCAAAGGCATTCTTATTTTGAAAGCATTTCCACAGCCTTAGGGACTGTGACTTTACATCTTCAAAATGCTCAAGTACATATACAAGATGCACAATGCCACTCATTAAAAACCCACACTTTTTTACTGGTGTACATGCCTCTGTCTTTATACAGACTATAGATTTAAATAGGTTGCACCTAAATTTTGCAATTCTTTCTGCTCAGCACCAGTATAATATGGCCTATTCCATCCATCCATACAACTGAAGTTTTTTTGTTATCTCACACTTGAGCTTAGGCTGGTCCTGGCAAAGGCAGTCTCAGCCCACTCAGAACCACTTAAAATCCTTCTGAAAAGGTGACTGGCTTTTGTCTTGCCATGTCTCTTTGTAGTCCTGCACCAGTTTCACCTTCTAATGTCTCAAACATAACACTCTTACCAGGCTTCTCTTTTATTAGCCAAGAAGGGCCCCTGCACTTTGCTTATCACTGATTTGGTACCAGAGAGCAACTTCAGCTCCCTCCAAATGGCTAATGATGCACTTGATATATTTTCTGATGAACATCAGCATGCTTTCTCACACAGTGCTCATTATGAGAGCTGCTCCTAAATTCACAAGTCTCCTTTCAATCCTTTTTCAAAAGTCTCCCTTTCCATGTCAGCTCAAAAACTGTGTGTTCAATAGCTCCAGGTGATTTTTTCTTCCATGAATATATAATGGCTTTCTGAATTCACATCAGCTTTTAGCATTACCATGTCCTGAGGCAAAAAATTCTGCAGGAAAATTCTAGGAAAAAAATACCTAACTGTGTTTATTTTGGATATCACTTTTTAGTTTCATTTGAGGCCTTTAGTCTTTACATTAGAGCAACAGCAATCACTCTCTAATTACCTTCACCACCGTGCCCCCCAATTTACAAATCTCTCCCAGCACCTCCCCCAGCTGTTAATGGGTTCCTGCCACTCAAACTGGAGACTGCTCGACTGCCTAATGAAACTCTTCCACTGCCGATTCTGACAGTGGGGATGACCCAACTTGTACACCCAAGCAGACACTTCTCTAAGTTTCCAGCAAAGACTTAAAAAGAAACCACTTTGGGGTTTTTTTCTCATTAGCAGGACAGGATTCTGTAATTGTTCTACCTCAAGGACATTAGGTGCTGAGTCCAGCGTACAAAGAAAGGTGTCAGCACTGCTAATTTCTGCTGCCAATAAGAGAGATGCTCCATGTCACCCAGATCATGGCAGCAGAAGGGAAAGGACAGCGAGGGATACTGAGGACTGTCAAATCCTCCCCCACCGCTGTGGTTATTCCATCTCCACGCCTCGTCTCACTACCGTGAAAAATGAATTGGATTTTCTCTCAAGGGCTGAACTTCACTGAGGATGACGAGGTAGCTGTGACGAACCAGAAAGCTGCAGGGAAGCCACAGACCTGGTTCCTGTGCACTTTGGTAGCAGCTCTAACGCAACTGTTGTTAGAGCCTAATCTGCCTCTGGTCCAATTCCTTATTCTGCAACAGCAGGAAAAAAGTCATCAGTTGCTGCTTTGGGTAGCAAAAGGGAATGGCTGCGTAAGGAAGTTCAACACACATGCCTCCATTAATTTGCTAGATGAGTAACTTCCCCATGATACCCACAGCACAGCAGTAGTGTCCTAATAAATTCATATTTTTAAGTCAGGAAATGCATTTTTGGTACAGATTTGAAGCTGACTGAGACATAAATTAATGAGATTCTCTAGCAGTGGTTTTATTTCCTTTGAGCATGAACCTATAAGAACTTTAGTAAACACACTGAAAGGTTCTATGGTTTCACTGCTTTATGGTTTAATAATTTTATATGCTTTTCTGAGATGTCGCACATCTGTTTACAGAACTGCTGCCTACTGAGTCACAGATATTTCCAGAGCCCCAGCCACACTAGACCACTGTTATTCTTCACTCTCCAAAAGAAGCAAGATAATCATTAACTATAGCAGCAGGGAAAATAAAATCCATGCTGCCTCACTAAGTTAACATTGCACATCCAATAAAAATAATCATTTTAAAAATTATAAAATCATTCAAACAATTTTATCTTTGACATTTCCCATAGTTTCTTTTACTACACTTAGCCATTTTTTCATGTTTCTCTTAACAAGGCTTGCATGAGATGACCTAGTTTATTTGCACTCCTCCCAAACTGTGAAGTAGAATGTGTTAACATAAACCAAATGGTCCCAGTCATTTTGAAACAAGCTTCTCCTCTGCCAGCTACTCACCCTCTGCCACCTCTGTCTACTGCTTTGACACTTTCCAGCCATTTTTCCTCCCCAGCCTTTGCTGCCACCTCCTTTGTTCTCAAATCCTGCCACCCCCCAATGCCTGATACCTCCCCTGCTTTTTATCCTGCGGGGTGACACTTTCTTTTCCCTGGCAGCCACAAGCAGTCAGGATCCCCCATAAAATGGCCTGCTCCTCACCTCCAGCATCACCAAACACCACCACGTGGGAATCCAGCTCTTGTGCTGCCAAGAGCTGCTCACCAAGCACCGGGGCGCTGGCTCTGCCCGCCCTTTACCTGGACACAGTTTGCTTCCCAGCCGTGCCACCGAGCACAGCCTGGCAGCTGCCATCGGATAATGCCACGCTCCCCATCACATGTCTGCAATTGAGCAATTCAATGCCCTGGCCATGGGAGAAAGCCCAGCTTGGATTTAGTGCCAAAACATGGAGGAGAGGTCAATGTATCACCTATCCCACGGCTAAACCCGAGAGCGAGAACTTCATCTACTGATCCAGCGGAGGTGTCGCTGCCATCCCTGGCATATGGTATTACTCAGGTTACTATTTTCATCTTTGCTAAAGCTGTAGCTATGGTAAGGTAACAGCCCAAAAGTTTCATAATATAACTTGGGGGGGGGGGGGGGAGCGGGGAAAGAATTTAAAAAAAAGAGGAACAAACAAGTCACAGCAGTGAGAAAAAGGCCTTTGAAACGTTTGTACTGTTGTGGCTTTGTTCTGCTATTTAGAAAAAAAAAAACCACTAAACAACCTTGCAATAAGCTGCCTGAAGCAAGCTATTTTCAGGTTTTCTCTAGTTTAATGACTCCTCATTTCCTCACTCCAGAGGCATACCTGTAAGTGCCACAGGCCAGAGAGGAGCAAATAAGCACCTGTGGTAGTTAGGAGCAAAAAATGCAGTGAACACTCACCCGTTAAGTGCAAGCCTGATGGACAGATTGTGAATTACCAACAGGGGAACCAATGAGGAGATCATATGGAGATGTGAGAGTCTGCCACTCACATGAAATAACTTTCATTTCTTTAAAATTACCTTAACTGCAGACTCCTATGTTAGAAGTTCACATCCAGAAAACATCACAGAGTTTTTGTTCCTTTACTAAGCAAACTCCCTCTTACCTATCCTCAAGTTTAATGGAAGTTGTTTCAGCTGTTGTGGTTCTAGAGGAGAGCGGATAAATCCACAGGAGCTTGGAAGCATGGACTACTACAGGAGCATGCACGGACTACCAGCATGCTTAGAACACAAAGGAACTGTACCTAGTGCACATGGCCCTGGGCTCTGGCTGTAAAATATACCTCTCCCAGCACATGATGAGAGAACAACACATCAAATCCACAGCAACAGGCTGGTCCACCACAGTGGAACTGCCAGGACGAACTTCAACATGCCTTTTTCTTTTGTGTCTGAAGGCTGAACAGCCCCTCACACTTTGCACTGCAATAATTTGAAATTCTTACAATGGCAAATAGTGTTGCTTGTATTGCAAGGGTTTGGGGGTTTTTGTTACAGATATGAACCTTTACCTATTTTCTCTGCAATCACACCAAGGACTTTGGCTAAACCAGGTCAAGGGCTGAACATGAAACACCACACAAGGCAAAATGATGAGCTGGTACAAAAGTATGTTGCCAGATTGGATTTGCACAAAAAAGCCCAAAAGGAGTAGCTGTGATGAGGCACACGCCTGGTTTGATCAGGCACTACTGCTCCTCCAAAGGCAGTGTGTCTGTCGTGCCCTTGCTGATTTCCTGGAAACAAGACAATCAAGAAGTACAGTTACAAAAAGCAAACTCACCCATTAGCACAAAGATGGAGCTTTGGCCTAAGGCCAGTCTTGCTTGGGTTTTTATGTCGTTTAGGTAACCAAAGCGTCTAAATTTCCCCATCAGACTGAAAACAAGACAGAGAATGCAAATAGGATTCTCATTTTCCATTTGGCCGTGTACTAAGGGCAACTGTTGCTGGAAGTGCGAACTGTCATGTAGAGATTTGGGGTTCTCAGACACCTGCCCTCTGAAACTGTACAGTCGACTCCAGAGGTAGCTCAGGACAATGAAAAAATACCAGAATCTCCCAGTGCCACTCAGAGCTTATTATTTCCAGGAACACACAGATCAATGAAATGCAACAAAAAGTCATCGCCCATCAAGAACACATCCAACCACAAATCCCACACCTGCCCCAAATCCAACCACACGCTGCTGCACAAGACCAACCAGACGTCACAAGCAAAGAGAACTAATTCAGTCCCCTCCACACAAACACATGACTTTGTTTGCTGGACTGAACAGCTCCAAGATTCAGAGTCTCTCCACATTACCACACTTCTCCACCTGCTACTCTTTCCTTCATTCATTGGGTAAATTGACACACCCCCTCCCGCCAAGCCATAACTGAAAATTATAATTAACAAGATGATAACATATGAGGTCTTAATCACTACTAATTCTTGTGTTCTTGCTTGCTAAGAAAAGAAGGTAAATTTCATTATGAATTTTTTGTAAATAACAGAAGCCATTCAGCACAGCTTCCTGAGATTTTTGCTTTCACTAGCGTTATAAAAAACCAAGTTTCCTAAATGAAATAATACAATAAAGAAATAATCTAATGAAAGGGAGGCCAAACTTCCATGGCAGCTATACAGGGTAACACAAAGTCACATTGCCGGCTCCAAATCTGTACCAGCTTCCATGCATGTTTCCCACTTTTCAGGGGAAGACCACCAAAAATCGCCTGCCTTTTCAAGTTCTCTGAAGGATCAGAGGAGTGATCTAGCTTCACACGTCTGAAACTAGACAGATCAATGACAAATGGGCTACGATGAGTGCATGTATCAAATAAAAAGCACCAGAAATGCTCTCCCACAAACACACACACACATATTTTAATCTTCAATACATTGAAGTGTGGTACTGCAACTGTCAATACTACATTTAACTGGGTGGAGGCTGCTGTTGAATAATGCAATGCATTAGCTCCCAAACAAGATTAGATTTTTTGCCTTAAAATGTAACCATTTTGTGCAGCTCAACAAGGATGAGGACAATGAGAAAACACCCAAAACATAAATAAAAATTGCCACTCCAACTTACCGATCCCAGAACATACTCCAAAAATAGACTTGTCTACAAAAGCAACTTTGTCTTAGATTGTCTAAAAATTCTGACAGATGGGCAACCAATCTTACATGCTGCCTCTGATGGGGAAGATCATGCTTTTAAAAAAAATCCACTAGTCCAAGCCCAAAGATGGAACTACAGTGTAGCCTATATACCCATGTTACCCAGTGTCATCTAGAAATTAATGTGGTGAATTATTTTTGGCAAATATTCCCGTAACGCTCAACAGTTTTCAATGAAACCATTAAATGTTCTTCTCAGCTGAGTTCACTGCGAGCAAACAGAGAGCTGAAAATTTAACTTTCCCTTCCCACTTTGAAACCTGTTACTAAAGTAACCATCCTAGACCATTCATTCCAAGTAAAAAAAAAATCCCCCTGAAACTGGCTAAAACCCCCTGAAACAGACACACCCACTGCAATCCAAAAGGACAAAAAGTAACTTCCTGCAATTGTCGCGTAGAGATAAGGTACCAGTTAGAAAACACTCAAATACAATTTATTTTAATGATAGCAAAATGTTTCACATACCCTCCAGCAATAACCCCCAGAAGATCAATCTTCAGAGCCTTTACTTCAGTAGTTCCTTGCTCCAGGGCTGTTCCCAAAGCCAATTCAATTCTTCCCATGAGCTGTCTTCCCTTCAATGACACCTTTCCCTCCCCATGCTTAAAACATACGCCAGTCGTATTTCTGACAATCCCTGCCTGACCTGCTGACGAAACATCAGAAACCGTCTCTTATCAGATCTGTCCACAAGCCACCCAAACCATTACAAGATTTTTCTCCCAGTAAAGGCTGGGATCAAAGCCAATCACATTGTCAGCATGAACTGGGACATGGAGGAAGTCAATGCAAGATGGGACGTCTCGAACTGAGGCGCAGCTCACCATCACGAGCGATGAATGAAAACAGAAGTCCTTTCTCCTCTGGGAGCCATTTATTTTCATAAGACATGAAGCCTGATTTTAAATTGTTCTGAGTCACAGTCAGATCCACACTTCAATGCATGCAAGATGATTAATATCGGTTGAGAACAAGGCATTATTTTGAGCTTCAGAAAACACAGCAATGTGAGGAAACTAGACCTGGAAACACCCAAGAAAGGGATAGATCTGGTTATAGTTTAATTTCTTGCCTACAGCCAGGGTCCTAAAGAGGCATCCTTGCTTCTGTGTGTATCAAAATCCCAGTAAGAGTTTGCTGTGTAGCTCAACCACCACCTCGACACCCTGATTTGGGCATCCTCCCCACGGAGCACAGCAACTGGAGCTGCTGCCCTGCCTGGCACCGACGAGGAGTCCACCAGGTTCTGACCCCAGCAGAGTTATAGATTTAAACCCTCTGAGGCCTTAAATCTAGGCAGCCATGAGAACAGTTCTGCCTAGGTGTTCCTAAAATCATCACCGTGGCATCACTAGAAAGACCATCCTGGTCATGTTTCTAATGCAAAGGGCTGCTCTGCTTGACCCAAGCTGCTGCTGAATTTCACATGGAAAAGCCCAAGCACAGGACAAACTGCGGCTGAAAAACAGCATTACAAGGACTTCATATAGAAGACTGATGTGAGTCCAGGAATTTTAATTGCACCACACATTATATTTCCGTACTGTTCAAATAATTGTTTGCGTACAATTTATTTCAATTATTTTCATGCCTTTCATAGAAGTCAGGGCATTTTATTAAAAGGTAAAATAAATACTATTTCACACAAAGCAATTTTACAGGAATCTTGCAGTGAATTACTTTCAAGTCAATATAATGAACCACAAAATAAAAACTGCTCCATAAATAATGGAGTCCCTCAGTCTTCCCATGCCACCCCATTCCAGTAATCATACTGGTTCTCTAAATACAGTAATTTCCACAATTCAAATTAATCAGAATGCAGCCATTTCATTTACACACACAAATGTCCACAGAATGTGAGAGCAGACATCCAGCTGGCAGGGCAGTCAGAAAGTCACCAAATTTTCAGGTCTGTTTTGACAATATTAAAAATGTTACAATTTCTCCACCTCAAAATACACATTGTAAAAATGTATTTTTTTAAAAAAAGGTCCAAGCTAGAATGATTCAGGGATCAAAAAAGTCTTGCCCTGTTCCTCCTGAGCTGTTTCACAATTGTTTTTCGTTATAAAATTTCTAACAATAACCTTAAAGAAAATCATCATACTAATAGTAGCATCAGAACATAGAAATTGGTGAATGTCTCACAGAGAATCTGGTTTGGTGTCAGACTCAGATAAAGCTGAATGGTTTTGGGGAAACCAAATTGGCTGGTAAACCAGAAATGGATGAAGAATGGGTTTTTATTGAGGAAAGCCAACACCGAAGGGGGAAGAGACAGGTCCTGAGGTAGCATTACTACCATCAAAACCAATTTCACCCAGGCAAAAAGAAGGGGTTTGAGTGGAAAACAGCACAGCATTATTTTATGGGGTTTTTTGCTAAACAAACAAAAAAATCCTGAATACAAATTCATGAGATGAAAGATAGGTGGGGGTCAACAAAACAACTTGCAAATTTCAGTAAGTAAATACAGCAGAAAAGCATCCAGCAGTCTACCTTAAAGTATTAAAAAAAAATTTAAAAAAAACCCCAACAAAATAAAACATAAGAATTCTATTAAACGAGTCTGAAATATACCTGATGCAATTTCTAAGTTTCTCCTTATTTCAACCAACTTTGTTATAATAAAGAGAAACACTGGCATATATTTGCGGAACTACATTTTGTGGCACTTGCACCTTCTATTCTATTCTCACTCAAATAAAACCAGTGATCCTGCAAGAACACACACTTGTCACACAGCAGACACAATTACCTTGTTTAGGCCACTAGTGACCAATTTTGAGAGATTCTTGTCTATGTTTCCTGTGAAAACAGATTCAAAACATTCTTCAGTATACTGGGATTTTGTTTGCTCACGTTTAACAAGCAACAACTTACTCATTTACTTTTGGATTTAAATCTAGACTATGACTCTGCTTCATAGCAGCTTAGAACTATAATGCACAAAAAGAGGTTTGGGGGCTTTTTTTCATTTTCAGAATTTTATTGAGACACAGTCACTGTTTTAAAATAAATAAATAAATAACCAACTGAACAAAAAAAGGCTACCAAAAAACCCCAAGTCCCACTTTATCGTAAGCATTAGTGATCTTTCAAGGCAAAACCCTGCAGGTGTGTGAGGAGGAGACAAAAACCTTCTAAAATTTGGGCATCCCCCTACAACTATCCCAACAACACACGAAGCTCCCCACTGCTGGGATAACACTTGGTCTGCAGATGAAGCTCTCACTTCCACCACCCCAACATCCATTCACCACTTAAATAAAAGTGTAATTAATGGCCTGATGCAAGGCTTTTCCTAGTTAGGTCTAGTCTGTCCTGCTTTTCAACAAGCACAAGGAGATAAAAATGATAAAACATGGAATACTGTCATACAAATACCTCCTTGTGTAAATACATTCCAAAAAATCTCCCATCGTTCCACTGCCACTGCACATTTCATTTGCCTTGCTCTTAGCCCTCACTCCACTACTTTCCTTCCTAGTTCTGCGATTTATTAACTTGAATAATCGTGAATTCAGTGTTTCTACTACAGCAATGCTCAGCAGATGTCTCACATCTCTATTTATACAACTCTAGAACTGGTAATAAACATGATTTTCCTATTGCCACACTACATTTTTTAATGAGACATCATTCCTTGTCTCTGTTTACCAAGAATTATGTTGGCCACAACGAAGTCCTTCTCCACATTATTACAACACATAACAAGGGTCTGGAAGGCTGAGTGGAAACTTGTCTCTATACATGAAGGAATCCTTAATGGCTAAGGATTGGCATCCTCTTCCCTGTGCCTGCGGACCGCAGGGATCCTCAGAGGTGTGCAGGAAGGCCGCTGAGGGGAGGGAGGTGCCTGGGAAGGCATCAGGCATAAACACCCAGACTTTCAGAGCTCATTTCCACCCAGATCCAAACCACAGTGACTTTCACAGGGCTGTGCCAAAGACATTTGTCCAGGACCGAGCGTGTGGCTCCTAGATGACGTCAGATGTCTGGGCAGTCAGCCAGCTTCCTATGGAAGTGATTTCAATATTGCTGAACTTCAATCTAATTGTATTTATCATATGATTACTTATGTAAGGAGCCAGCAGTTTGTATAGGTAACCCGTATTCTTGAATCTAATAAAATAAAGTATGTTTTGAAAATACAAAGAAAGAGATAGATTGAGCTAACCAGAAATTATATTAAAGTTTCATGCCTTCCTTTAAAGCCACTTACTCCAGAAAGGAACAGATGTTAGCCAAGACAAATACCATCCTTGCTCAAGTGGGGCTTGGAAAGCCTGATGCAAAGTACAGTATTTTCTCACCTGCAAATTTCCAATTGTTCCATACCTATAATTATACACTAATGTAAAGTCTTGCCCCTTCCACCATGCTTCACAGCAGGTTCTCACTGCCCCAAGGCTTCACACAAAACTTGTTCATTTATTCTCTTTGTGACCTTTCTCTTATAATTTTTCTGTAACACACAAAAATCTTCTTCCAACCCACCAAAAGGCCAAATAAATTTGAAGACAGTTATGCCACATTCTGAAATGACCGTTCCTCCTCCCAGACAATATAACAGCAATAATTCCATGCACACTCTGCTCTCTCTGTAGCCCTTCCCTATTGCACAATTTTTTTCACTGAAGTTCTACCTGCACACAATAAGGCACAATTAAGTCTCAGAACACTGATGGGTCCCTGTCCCACAGGCAACAGGCAGTGCCACGTCAGGTGGCCGTGTCCTGTAACACACTCGTGACCCTAAATCAGTTGATTGTTAACAGAAAAAATAAGGAAGCTGGTAAAGTTCTCACCACATTAAAGCAGGGCACTGAACTCAGACATTCAGGGAATCAGTGACCCAAAGGGAAGAGCAAGAAACAGAATTAATGCTACCTCTCCTCTTCCTCTTATGGCCCTGCTCTCCTCTTCCAGACCTCAGAAAGGAAATATGCCTTTACAACACCCCAGTTCAAATTTCAGATACCAGCAGGGTGTTTCCAAGGTCTTTACTGTCCTTTCTGATCATCCCTCTCTCCTAAATAACAGGTCAGAAGTTCAGTGACAAACAATAACAGAAGAACAGAAAAGGCTCTGTCTTTCAGCAGTGATTTCAAGATTCACCGTGACTCTGAAGGACTTTGATAACCATGAGCAAATTCCCTCTCTGTTCCCTGCAGATCTCAAAACTTCTCTATGGAAATCTCCCCTTTGTATCCGTAAATTAAGTTTGGATTGTTCTCTAAAAATATAAATAGGAAACACAATATTAAAAAAAAAAAAAAACCGAAACACTACATAACCTACACACACAAATTTTGCTCTGTGGCACTTTTTTGGACAGGATGTATTTGCAGCAGTGTTAATCACTCATCACTGTGAGGTGTACAGTGCAGAAAGTGTGTGAAGTGTTTGAAAGCATTCTGAAATTTTGGAGAAAAGTGTTTGTTAAAAATGTTTTGTCGTAATTCTTCAGTTATGTCACAAATGTTACGTAGCAATGATGTATTTTATTTCAAAGCTTGTTCTGCTATCTGTACACTTTTTCCTGCATACCAATTAATGGGTTTTTGTCATTTATTGCTTTTTAATACTACACACAACCTCTCCACAGTGAGTGGTTCACCAGCTTGAACAGTCTATTAGAAATGCAAAAACCAAGGTTGCCTACGTCAGATTTATGTTTTACAGAATAGCCCTACCAACATTAAAAAAACCCCAAACCAACAAAACAAATCCAAAACAAAACCAACCCAAAAATATCCCCTGCTAACACAAAGATCATATCTTTGCCAAACTTCAAGCACATGTTTTCAAACAGGAAATAAAGCTTTTCAAGAAAAATTTTTAATAGGTAAAAAAAAAAAAAACAAAAAAAAAACAACCAACTAGTTTTTCTTGTTGCTGTTATTGCAAAAGCCAACCTATTCCAGCTAATTTGGCAAGAAAAGAAAGCCTACTCAATCCAAACCTTATCATGCAATATTTTGGCCTACTTATAAAAAATCATTTGTGATCCAATTTCCTAATCTGAGTTGTTTTTACGAAGCTTTTGCCCACTGCAACCACATTTCCACTGGGATCATAACCAGAAGCGATCACACCAACAACTGAGTTTCTGCGAGGGCCACGACCCCACTTGCAGCTTCCTTTGTCCATCCTGGGCCACCACCTCTGTGATGGAGGCAGAGGGATAGACAACACTATGGACATGGGAAAAAAAAAGTATTTTCAAATTTTGTCAAGGATTTTGTCAAGATTAGGCCCAAAACAAAGTCTCAGACCAAAGCAAACCCCCCAAAAAATTCGGAATCAAGATTTACAATTCCAGATTGGTTTCTACCTATGGAAAACACAAGCTGTGATAAGCCTTATTTTAGAAAATTCTAACACAAACCACCACCTTTGCTGATTGAGCCCATGTTCAGTTGTTGCAGTTATTTTGGTGTTACCAGTGTGTGTGCATGGAGCAGCTCACACACCCATTTACTGTCTGACTCTTCTGGTAAATTAGTGTAAGTAATCTCTACGTGGCAGAGCCATCTTTTCTAATGAGTATCAATAAACAGGGTTGCACAGCATTCCACAAGACAACAGGACAGCAGATCCAAATGCAGCTCTTTTAAAACAGTTCTTGGCTAAACAAGAAGTTAAGAAAAACACACTGTGGATACAGCTTAATCCTCAACCACCTCACAACAGGCACACAGATGACACTTCCCAGGTAAACACAGAACAGGAGGCATTTCAAAAATTGCCCAGTTTGGTTTATAACTGATTTTTTTAAAGACACATTCTGCTTTCGACTTCAGATATTTTGGGACCAAATACAGAGGGGCAGAGGAAAAAAAAAGAGTCATTTTTAGCAATTTATAACTACACAGCCACACTCTTTTTAAGAGCGGGCCCAAGGCTGTGTGCACAGATCTAACTCTGCTTTCTCCACACATACATTATGCAATGCAATGTGATAAATATGTAACCATGGAGGCACACACTGTGTTGCAAACAGGACACAGAGCTCCTGGGTGACCCAGGAGAAGGCAGGCTACGCCATGTTCTAGCTATGACTCCCTCCCCCCATTTCTTTTTCATAATGGTCCAGCACTTGTTCTGCAGCCTTTTTATACCATCTCCTCTCTGAGGTATGTAAATAATTTAGTCAACAGCAATGCATTATGCAATTTATTTTCAGCCAACAGCACAGCCCTCGTTAGGTGCAATTCATGGGAAGAAGCAGTTAATTATGGTAATTCATCTGCAGACCTAGGTGAGCAATTTCACTGTTATTCTGATATCCTACTTAATATGCATGTGATGTATAAGAGCAGTTAAATGGCAACTTTCAAGGCTGACATCCCAAACCCTGATTCCATAACAAGCTTTGAACCTGGGCTTAAGGCAGAGCTACAGTAAACAGGGCTTCTGGGAGGCGAAGGAGTCAATTTACACAAAACAACTTGCAAGCTCAGGGTTTAAGGTAGTCTAGTGAATAGACCTCTACCAGATCCTAGAAATAATTCTATGCTATTGTATTGCAGTATTTGTGGAATGGTATGTGATCGTATAATTAGAGATCATATAGTACATTCACACAAAGAATACTTTAGGGCTTGCCGGGGAGGGGGGAGGGGAGCTCTTGTAAAAAAGAAAATTACATTATCTAGGAATACAGAGCTAATCTCAACAACTCAGAAATACTACCAGAGAGCTTTTTCCTCACAAACTTTAGAAAAATAAAAATATTTCAGGTCTGATTTCTGTCTGCAGAAGAAATTGCTCCAAACTAAACTAGCTGAGGTTTGGAGTCATTAAGATGTTAAAAGCCCAAATAAAGTATTTAGGAAAATACACTGAAATATGTGCAAATATTTAAAATACTAATAATCATTTCTAAACTGTAGCTCTATGACTGCAATGACGGGGAGGCAAAGACAGCATTTGGTTCAGAAGCAGCACTGCAAGAAGTGCTTTGAACAGGTGTAGGAAGAATGCCATGGTTTGGTGGCTAAATCTGAGGAGAGAAAGAAGGGCAGATCCCAGGGAGGGTGGCAGCTTCCTGGGGAAGGCTGTGCTCATATTTAACCCCTGCGTTCAGGGGAAGGCTCCAACCTCTTCTCCTGTTGACCCCGTTCAGAGGCCATCCCGACTGTCCTCCCTGTGTCCTTCCCTTGGGGTGACAACCTCACCCGGACTCCACACCCGCAGCCTTGAGAGGAGAGCCCTTGGTCTTGGGGCTCCTCTCCGCTGCACCTCACCTCCACCCTTGTGCAGCCTGTCTGCAGACTTCACAATCCGGTTGCTAAATGACCCAGCTTGCGTAACTCCCCAGAGCACAGAGCTACCGAAGGGCAGCCTTCTGCCAAATCCCTGCCCTCCCTGGGGAAGCGCGTTAAATCCTGCAAAAATCACCCAAGCTCCACTCACTTTGGAGAGCAGGCACCCAGCTCAGACAGGTCTGCGGTTGCAGCGCTGGTCTTCAGCCACAAACCAAGCCTGGAAACCTGAAAACCCCTCCTTGATAAAAAGATTGAAATCGCAAAAACTTTAAGAGAGCCGCCGCTTTTATGACAGAAAGCGCAGAATTTTAACGTGAGCATCCTGAAGGTCTCAGTGGAGCACCGGTCCAAAAGGCACAGACAGACAGACAGTTTTAATTTAACCTTAATGCTTTGATACAGCCACAGGACTAAAGCATTAGTGGTCTCTAGTTTGTTTATGACTGACTACATATGCTAGAATGTGCTCTGCCAAAACTCATTGCTAAAACAAAAAACAGCGTTCAAAAGGCACAAAACTTCATAAACCAAATAAACAACACATTGCAAATATTTAAGGCTTCCAAGCAAAGGCTAATTCCATAAACTCCAACATTTAAACTGGCAACAAAACATTCCAGACACTGAAAATAATTACTGGCTAAAAAACCCCCATCATCCTCATCATTTCAAATGGTTCGTTTTTCTGTTCTCCTGAAACACGCAGGGCACCCAAATTATAACTAGGCAAATATACATATCCCTTCCTATTTAAAACAAAAAAAAAAAAAGGAAACATTAAATTTAAACCTTTCTGCTTAACCCAGGACTAGAAAACTGTCAGCGCCGAAAATTAGTTTCACAGAGCCTTAATGTGTCTGAAAATGGCTTATTTGCTACACACAACAAGCAAATTCTGAAATAAAGGGAAATTCTTTCCCTCAACATGCACACTAATATTTTTCTTTCCTGAAGGTTGGATTACTTCCAGAGAAGCTGAACTGACTTCAATGGAGCGATAATATGTTTCTTAAGAAGAACATGTAAACTGCCTCAGATCACAAGAAATTGGTTCAACCAAGGAAGGGCTTTACTCAGCTCTCCTAAATAGACCCAAGAATCACACTTAAAAGTGATATTTTTTTAAACAATTAGGGATTGACTACACCAACAGCTATATCAGCAGATATATAGATATATATTACACTAAACAGGAACGAGACACTTTATTTCTGGAGTCATTCCAGAAAAAATGTGAGCATACTGCAGATACCCACTTTCAACTTCAAGCCACACTGCCAGTATGCGTAAATATATTTTTGCAAAGTTTAAGGTATTTAATAAAGTGCTAGCAGGGACTTTCTTTTGAAATTAACCAGAGGATACTTCTCAGGGTAGAGTATGGTGAAAATAAGTCACCATACACAAGTACAATTTATTACAGCCAAATGTATACAACTTTAAGTACTACTCCCAAACTGAAGAGATTTCCCAGAATTAAAACACTTCCTAAACTTTCATTTTTTCAGCAGATGAAAAAATGTCCAAGCAAAATATGAAAATAAGGTAATTTAACAGCAAATGTCTGCTCATCAGTGTCACAAGCACAGCTGTGACAGCCAGGACCAAGATGTGCTTTAGGAGACACCTATACAGACAGGGAAAATGCTCACCAGAAGTCAATGTCCTCAGACCAGGAAAACACCACTGGCTCCCAGTAAAGGGCATTAAAAAAAGATTTTCATAAAAGCTTGTAAATTAGTTCATAGTTAAACTTATAAACAAGAATCATATAGGAAATTGTAAAGGAAGACTCACCCAAATGAAATTATATGCACATGAAAAAGATTTATGTCTGTTTTATGTATGGATTAATGCAGTCAGTACAAGCCTGTATGTACAGACTGGCTGAGCTGTCAGCTGGCCCACTGCACTGTGAGAAGATTCTGTCTGATGGCAAAGCTGAGATAAGAAGTTCAGAGCCCACCCTTACCTAACCCAGACACGTTCACTCCTATGGTTCAGTCACAACCTTCACGGCAGCAGCGCTGCTGTTTGTGGAGCCAGGCTGCAAACTGGTGCACCAAAATTACCTGGACTTCAATCCCCTCCCCCACCAAAACAGCTGTTGGGTTTAACACATCCTTCCAGAGATGATGTTTTTAGGACCAATAAACCTTTATCAGCAGGGCAGAGGACTCAATATATCACACTAGAGGACAGAAACTTTTTTGTGCCTCTGCTCCATCCAGAACAGGGTAAGCTCAAGGGTCCCACCGCTCCCTTTCCCACCTCCACTGCTGGGATAAGTGGCTGCTTGCGTGGCTCTTCTCCAAAACCCATTCCTGAAATAGCTCCACCAAGAAATTTCAGCCTTTCCTCACTTCCAAAATGCTGTTGGGGTCCATAAAAAGTGCAGGCCTCTTAAAACTTCATATAAGGTTGCATTTCCACATTACTAAGGACACAAACATGCCTAACTTCATGAACCAAGTAGCCTACTTTCAAAACGTCATGGCCACTAGTAGAAAATATTTCAAATGTGAAGGACCGTGTTCTGTCCAACAGAAAAGAAAACTAAAAGACACACACAAAACCTATAAAAAATAAAAGGAGCACTTGCTTAAACTGAAAACTCCAAGTAAGCAGAGACTAAAAATGTGAAGGACCATGTTCTGTCCAACAGAAAAGAAAACTAAAAGACACACACAAAACCTATAAAAAATAAAAGGAGCAC
Organism: Rhipidura dahli; assembly: GCA_013399225.1. NCBI lineage: Eukaryota > Metazoa > Chordata > Aves > Passeriformes > Rhipiduridae > Rhipidura > Rhipidura dahli. Next base: position 383,785 of record VXAC01000102.1, read on the forward strand.
TTGCTTAAACTGAAAACTCCAAGTAAGCAGAGACTAAAAAATTAAACAAAAGCCACTTTACAATGCTACACTGCCTTTCACCAGAACATCTCAGGGCACTGAACTGGTCTGAAAAAGCTCCTGTTAAGTATTAAATCACTGGTGCATGGGTAAATTTGTTAATCCATTTGCTAAGGTCACACAGTGGCAGAAATAACAGATAATCTGGACACCAGCTTTCTGTCCTAATCATTATGTGGACAGAAAATCTTCAGTGATGTAAATGAAAAACCAAGTAAACACAGCTATCTGTTACATACACGTATATTAGGTCAACTCAGAAAAGCAAAATTGTGGGTGTGAGGAGCAGAGGTGTGTCTCTGGGGATCCACCACTGAGCTAGACAGGCCTGTGGAAATGTATAGAAAGAATTCTTAATCAGAAAGTAATTCCATAATTCCCGCTATCAAGCAGTTCCTATGAAGGGACTGTGTAAACAAACTGCAGTCATGCTCAAAAAAAGTCTGAAAACTTTGAGCAGTAACCCACAGAATATATTCCATTTCTGTATTACACCCACATCAGGATGCCAAGAGTTTGCTGTTCATCCTGTATCAAAATTAAAGCAGTATTTTACAGACTGCCTGCAAGCCACCCAAACTGGGGAAGTTTTCTAATACCAGATGGACACACAGCTGACACTGTCGACACGCAGTCAAGACTGCTATGAGAATTTCCACCAGCTTGAAAGTTTCTACCACCTTTCGTGCCATTGCATATGAAAGCATCTTGGTAATATCTACTGTGGAGCTCTGACAATTCAAGATCATTTTGGTGAACAGTCCTGTATAGGCATAAAACACACTGCAAGCACTAGTTTCCAAAGAGAAAAAAGCAAGACTATAAGCTGATTAAAAAATAAAAAAAAAGAAAAGAAAAAAAAAAGGAAAAAAACCAAACCACAACCACACTTACTCTACAAATTAAAAATACTGGACTAGGCAATGAGCTACGCTGGCATTGTTAAGATGTACTAAAAACAACAACATAATTTTAAAAAGTCACTGTAGGCAGGGAAGACTAATCTTTCTGCACTTCCTTAAGCAAAACTCACAGCAATTTCAATGGAATTCTCCCCCAGATACGGCTGGATGACTACATCCACAGCCTACACATGCCAAGTCTGCTCCTGCAGCCAGGCTCTACCGCATCCATCTTAGTTACACTACACATACCCTGATTACAGGGATTTATAAACAGCATGAGTAGTTTAGAGGTGATCCACAAAACTGTGATTTCAGTAGAGGTGAGGTTCACTATTATCATCTCAAGTGTCACCAGCTTTGTGGTAAAGGACTTACACCTGTAAGACTTTCAAGCAAATATGTTTTATTGACTCTCTCAAAAGCACATCTTGCATTCTCTACATCCCAAGCACACCCACTCCAGAGCCAGAACACAAGCCTGCTATCCATAGGTTTCTCTGAGCAGTGAGGTAGGAGAGAGTTTATGATCCATTAAGTCACTTGCATTTATTTTCTTAGGTTCTAGACAACAAGACATGAAATAAAAATGGTGCTTAGATATCAAGCAAGAGAGTAGTTGATCATGCAGTTTCCAGATGTGAACTCTATTTAAAGACAGATCTCTGAACCCCGAAGTCGCAGTTCCACACAGGACAAAGGCGCCTGTGCGCTCGTCCCAGCTCGCAGCCTCAAAGCCGTGTTTGTTCACCCAGAACAATGGGGCATGTGACTTGTCAACACTACCCACAATAAAAACAATAAGATAAGGCTGCCACTGATTTCACGATGACTGACTTTGTTTTCGCTCATTTTAAGCCACAACGTCAATAAAAAACTTCTTGCATAAAACCCCTTATTTTAAAAAGCCCAAAGCCAACCCCACCTTGTGCCGAGGTTTTCACTCCAACTTCCTCAGCTTCTCGTGTCTGTACTAAATGCTCACACCAACTCCCTCCAAAGCCTCCCTCTGACTTCATCAAGAGTTGGATCAATGCTTTATGCCTAGAGCCAAGATTATTTTTATCAAATAAAAGCACTGCCAAAATTTGTCCTCTGCATTTCCTGCCCTGTGTGCCCATCCCAGTCACTCATGTGCCCGCGGGCAGGCCCCTCGCTCACCTCCCGCTCGCTGCCAGTGGCACGTACAGGAAAATGAGACTTCCCCAGCAGGTTCTGCTCCACCACTGACTCAGGCCACCTCATCCAAACCCATTCCACCTTGAGAGGGCTACCCAGGAACGAGTCCTGAACGTAAACTTAACTAACATTAGGAGAAAGGGGAAGAAAGCAGAGAAGACAGAGAGAACAAAAACAAAAAGGCACCAATTTGATTTAAAGGACTGACAAGAGAACAGATGGGAACAACGCAAAAGTAAAGTCCAGAATAACAAAAAGGAGAGAGAAAGCCCAGGAAAAAAAAAGTCAGGCAGGGAATGATTAGAAAAATCAAATAAAGCCTTAGGAAGAGGTAAGAATAAAATGATGCCAACTGTCAGGATGGAGACAAAACACTATAGTTCACTACACTAATTTGCCACTTTCCCTCTACAGCACAGACAAGGAATCAGAGCCAAGAGGAGGAGAAGGCAGAGCCACCCGGACACTTGGAAGGGTTTAATTCAGAAAGGAAAAAGCAGCACAATCTTGCACCACTTGTCTTTTTATCACACAGGGGGAGGCTTGGGGGGTTATTTTAATTACACAGAACAGCAGTAGGTCCAACAGCACGAGATTAACAAATACAAGTAGGCAGCAACAGGCACACGGAAGTACATTGCAGTTCCAAACTTTCACCATTTACAGGAACATTAACACAAATAAAATCTGACTGACCTGATCTCTGAATGTGTTTTTAAAACCTGTGCATTTCCTTAGCTTCACCTTGGAAAAACTCCGTTCCGCAAGCAAGTAGTTACAGGCCACAGCTGGGAAAGTGGGAGGCACATTAAGCACGCAAGTGAAATTTCACATATTCTAACACCATCAATGGAGCTTTCTGGAGCTCTGCAGCAGTGTCCAACATACGCAAGCCTTGCTGCTGGCACAGCAGACAATCTCAGCCTACGTAAGGGACGTTCTCCTAGCCGGAGTCTGACACTGCATTTCACATACCCTCCGATCCTCGCATATGAAGTCATCCCTAGTGTCAAAGAGCGAGTCAAAACACATTGAGAGTGTTTTCCCTGGCTACCTCTGAAAGTTTCCGTCCCTTTATCTTTCATGTATTTTTTTATTTTAATTCTTCCCACCATTTCCATCGATACACACAGGATCTCTGAAAGTCCAGCTTTGTGCCCCAGTGCGTACAAGCAGTAAATATCTCTCTAACCTGGGACCCCAGGTGTGTTCCAGGCACTGGGACAAGAGGAGACTGACATAAAAATTGAATTTGGTGCTTTCACAACCAGCCCACAGAACCACACAGCAAGAGGGTTCATTTTTTAAGACAAAAGCAATGCCTACCTTACCAGAAAATAATACAACTGGGAGGGTTGTAGTGCCCAGACACCTCAACGGGATGACCAAAGGGGGTGTTTTGTTTTAATAGAAGTGACTCTTAAAACTTAATTGCTAATGTATACTATATGTACTGTAAGAAAGAATCTTACAAAGGGCCTTGATGAACTAGGAATAACTAATCCATATCAAAATAACCTTGCACATGTAGACAGCAGAAGAACCAACTAACGTGGACTTTGCCAACAGTAAGATAAACATATTGATATTCCTAACGTAATCAAAGGCCATTCACAATATGCCCTGGAAGACATTCACAGAAATACAAAGCATTTTTCTTACAACTCAAAAAACTGTGACAAATATTTACTATAATGGCAAAAGCGGTTAAAAAAAAAAAAAAAAGAAATTAAGTTGGTTTCTATTAATCAGCTACATTTAGATATCCGTTCCTGCTATCAGATCAAGCTCTCCCAAACTGCTTAGTAGACTGTTTCATTGTATTTGTGTTCAAGTTTTATCACAACTCAACATAGTGAACTTTCATATTTGTCATACTTTTTTCATCTTCCACAATGCTAGATTCTTACAGTCTAAACAAGACACCAGATTGTGAAATTTAGTTGTGCATTCAAAATAAAGTGGAAAATCAGGTACCATGTCTGCATCAGCAAAACAATCATGTTGTTCAGCAAGTACAGACCCCATTCCTATAAACCCCAGAGCTGTTGCACTAGCAATGGGAAGCAGCTAACCCATTGCTACACAAGATATATTTCTAGCACAATTTATTTGATGTTAGCATTAATAAATAGATGGTTTGACAACACTGCGCCTTATTTTCCTCCATCCGCATTTGTGCTAATTTTGCTTTACAAGTATATTAAAAAGTATTTAATCTGAACAAATGTAACCCCAAAGTAAATACATTACAGAGTCACAAACATCATCATGGTGAAAATCCATATTTTTACAAAGCACTTCCTAATTAAAATTTATCTCCAAGAATATGTTTTTAGGAACACGTGTTGATATCCAAGCAGAAATTTCTGCACTAGAGAAGAATGTGGACAACCATACAAAAATTAGTGGTGATTCACTGTCTAACAGTTGTCTTGCCTTTACAGCACACCGCAGACTGAAGGACACGTTGCCAAACTGAGAGCACCAATACTTCCTTTAACCTAATATAGGACAAATAAATACACTTCAACCGCTTCTAAATCTTGCACGTCCTACTTTTTTGACCCAGATCTCTTGTTATTCCCCCACAGGTCTATGCAATATCAAAACTATTTTTTCCCCACAAATTTAGACATAACCTAAAAGAGGAAAAGTTCTCATGCTTACTGTGAGCTAGAGAGACCAGGAAGCAGAGGGGGAGGGTCAGACTCACTCATCTCTCTTAAGATCAATCGGTATTTTAAGGTAAGATCCTCTCTCAGCTGCTGAAATTAATGGCAAAAATGATCATTTGTCCAAGAGGACTGCAGGTTAGTCCAATATGAATAATAAATGAAAAATAACTACATCTTTTTAATACTATATTTTCAAAGCAAAATTGTATTTTCAGACGTCATACTGACACTCCAGCATGAATCAGTCCATCCAAAAACCACTAAAGAGCTATGAAACTTGTTATTCCACTCCTTGGCCAGCCTGGGCAACTTGTTCCAGGAAATCAAACTGTCTCCTCTTTGCCTGGTACTTTTAGGGAACCATCAGGGGACCGAAATCCATCTCACATGTGCTCACCATCCATAATCCCCCACTCAGTTTGCTGGCGATAGGTCACCCATGTGAAGAGCCTGAACTTTTAACATTGTTAATGTCAAATGGATGCAACTTTTAGGACGGGTTCTATTTAGGGCTCTAGACCGTGACAATTTCTGTGGTTTTGGCACTGGGCACAGTATTTAACGCTACATTTTCACAAACAGTAAATATTTGACCCTTAACTCATAACCTTGGAAAAATTCTCCAGGAATAGGCAGCACGGAGATCTTTTCCGTAGCTCTCTCTCTGGTCGCCACCAACAGGCACGTAGCTGTGCACAGAACAAAGTTTCCACTTTCACAGTTCCAATTCATAAAAATCTACCATCAGCCTGACATCAGTGGAGTGAGAGGAACCTCTGTGTGCAGCCAGAGAAGCAACTGAATCATCCCCCAAACCCACAACGGGTTAAAAGGAGCACCAGCATTACTGCAGGGACAGCTGCTCGCCTGCCCTGCCAGGCTGGCAAAACTATTGCCCCACAGAAGGGGAAGGGAAGGTCTACTACTCACACCCCACCAGCTCAAACTTCCAGCAATGCACCTCCAGCGATCCGAAATGATACCCAGAGTGTGGCACACGGTTACAGAGAGTGTCTGTAACACACTGACATTGAACAGAGATTGAACGGAGCCTCAGATCATAAAACAAAAAAACCCACGCAACTGTTTCCTCTGGATGACTCTGATTTTTTACTGCTAGACATTACTAGTAAGCAAGATTGCTCCTCTGCAACATGGAGACTTCAGAATTACGACAATAAACACAAGTCAGAGCACACAACATAGCCTTTTACTAATACTGCTCCCAGGAACAGAAACTACACCCTCCTGGGAGTTTGCAAAAGCCGGCAAACCACACACAAGAGTTGATTTTTAGAAATGCTAAGCACACACAGAGACTTGCCAACTTCACATGCAACTGCGGGGACTCAGCATCTTTGAAAATAAGACTATTAATATCTTACTTTAGAGATGCAGATGCCAGCATATACTCTTCTTAAGAGGAGTCATGCTTGCACCAAACACAACTACAGCACAAATTCAGGGGCCAGATCCCCTCTGCCACCACACCATCCAGCTCCTGGAGACAAAACAGGACACACAGAGCACCAGGAAGGGCCACACAGCCAGGTTAACACCCAATCTGCCTGCATTACTCATCCTCAAAAAATGGCGTGTTAGGCTGACAGCATACCTAGGGACGTTTTTTCTGGCATTCCAGCTACCATATTCTGAGGGACCTCAGCATGTCCACATACCACTGAGTTAGACCATGCACAATTGCATTCAAAGTAAAAGGAGACTCTGAAAGATTTCACATTTATTGGCCAAGAAAATTCTGTAACATTCCCTCTCATCGCTTTGGAGATTCTTTCAGAAGGTTCTTCAGAAAGCTACACCTTTTCACCACACCTTTTGATTGCTACTTCTACCACTATGCTCAAAAGTCTTCCCTGCAATCAGCCCATCCAAGAAAGCAAGAGAGCAGGGGTGAGCTGCGACACCAGCAATTTCACTCCTAGGCTAGCCAAGCCAGCAAAATCCTACACACCCAACCAGTGTGTGCATTTTCCCCTGCAATTACACAACCTCCAGCTTGGAATGAGGACTTACTTTTTAACAAGGAAGAATTTTTTTTAAGGCTCCTTATCAGTATAAAAAGGTAAGTCTAAAGGATGTCACAGAAAGCTAAGCAGTAAAGTATTAAAGACCAAGGTTTCAGAGTGTAAGCTGAGTTACGGTTCTGTAGATCCCTCAGAATCAAAGGAACGTTTAACTTGAGCTCAAACAAGGCCACTAAGTTTTTAGGGCATTTTGTATAAATAAGTTCAGCTTGTTTTTTTATGAGAAGGAAGGAAAGGGCTTTCTTATCTTGGATTAGATACCACAAGACAGAACCCCAAGCAGTTCTCCAGTTTTCATACAAACGGGCAGAGTGATTTCCAGATCACACTTCCAAACCTTTTCACTCAAGCAATCAACTCTCCCAAAGTGACAGCTATGCTGCCTCACTTTCACAGCTTCTTACCTCCAGTTAGCTAATTCAATTTTGCAAAATTAAAAGAAAACTAATACATTCCCCTACAATTTCATATCAAAAGATACTCCTTATTCCTCATTTCATTGTCACACTTTATCTCAGAGGAAACCAATTATGAGATGAATAAAGCAGTCTCCATGTATTCTGCTTGGGATCACTGGATGAACCTTTTTCTAGTAAAGTCACTCATCATTAAGTGACTTTACTGAAATTAAGACCATCTAACTTCACACTTTGGCACTTAAAAAACTGAGCACATTTGGGATAGGGGTAGCTAAATCAATAGCAGGAACATAAAAATAGTTTCTTCATCACCTGTTAATTTGAAGCTACTACATTAATGCAGCAATGCAACTCAAAAACAGAGAAGAGATGTCAATCACAGTTCCTAATGGGAAGAAACTGACACTTCTTCACATAACACAAACACTTAAATTTGTATTTAAAAATGAGCATGCAGTGAGTATATTCTCAGAGCAGTTACTTTTTACAGGAGCCAAACATGCATAATTACAGAGTGTGCACACACACACTTTCACTTCTCTCCCAACCTGCAGCTACTTGCATGAGCTGATATTTAGGGCATTAAATACAGTCATTACTACACCCTGAACTCTGGGTGCACACATGTGCCAACACCCAGTGACGATGGTCAGCACACAGACCTGTATCACACCACTCAATATAAACAATGTGAATTAGATTATGAATGAGTCTCACTTGGATACGATACATTTCAGCATCGAATAATGTTGTATCGACACTACACCGACCTGCAGCACACCCTGTCCTTGCCCTCCTCTCCAAAGCAGAGACCAGACCACTTTACCACCACCCTACCCCAGCTGGGAAGGGAAAGAGCTGGCAGGAGGTTTGTGTCTGTCTCTCCTCCGCTTGCCAGCAGTGTCCTCACCAGCAAGGTGTCAGAATTCACACGGGCACCGGGATCCTCGGTGCCTGTGGGACCAGGGGGCAGAAGAGACAGGCAAAGCAAGCAAAAACTGGGGGGGTGACTATCACCTGGGACTCCCAATGAGCAAAGGAATTAGCGATGGAAAGATGTCACACCTGCCTCTACCTCAGCCTTCCCAAACACTTTACAGTGCTGTGATACCAAAGCAGCATCAATGCAATGAGAGATTCACATCCCACTGCCCACCACTAATAAAAAACACACCCAACTTCTGGGAGCAACTTCACAGACAGCTGCAGAGCTCATTCAGCGGAACAAGACCACTGATGTTCACAAAGCTGTGTGTTTTACAGGACTTCCCGACTTCTGCACGATTACAAACTTGTAGGATGTGGGTCTTTACTGCCACTACAAAACATAACAGCAAACACATTCTGACTGAAATGTGAAGTCCATGTTCAGTTAAATTCCAGACCAAAATGAAGTTAGGTAAAATAACTCAGTTTGCTTTACTTTATTCAGATCTGTTCTTCCTAACTTGAAACTATTATCTGAAAACAACATTATCAGCAATTTTGGCCATTTTCCCTAATCCATCCAGAGCCTCTTTATGCTTAGGGCTGTAGCACTTTTTAGCACCAAACTCTTTCATGATGGGGAAATGACTATGAAGTATTGCTGTTGGGTACTTAGCACTTATTCTCTGCCTTACAACTTCAAAGCATTACACAAACATCAATAATTACCATATATAGAGTAAAACTGAAAGAAGTATTCATATTAAAAAAGAAACTCACAGGAAAAAAAAAAAAATCTTAACTACCTGTTTGAAGGGGGGAAAAAAGCTTAAGCAACAGAATCTTCTGTAATTATTGCGTTCTTTATGCTACATACATGAGTTCTGGCTGTGCACATTCAAACAAACAAAAATTGTGAACTCCTGCACAGTCTTAAAAATAAATTATAAAGCCCAAAAGCCAAACCCCAACTCCTTTCATACATTTAAATTACATTTCCTTCTCCTTTCCTCAAGGAATGAGAGCTAAGTGTTCTCCAGGTGTTCCTAATAACAGTTTGGGAGGCAGGCCACCATGCTCCCAAGACACAGTACCAGAAGACGCAGTTCTCATGGAGAAAAATCCAACTTCCCCCAAGAAAACTTAAGACAGCAACAGTGTACCAGCTCAGGTGACCTTAGGTAAATCATACAAAATGTTACCATTCCATTAGACCTTAATCAAAAGCAAAGAAAAAAAAAAAACCCACTGGAGAAAACCACAGAAAGTTTGTTGTGATCAATTACAGGGCACCACCTGCGCCCTAAGCACCATCGCCAGCCCCTTTTTTTCAGTGGGTAGGGGGAATAAACCCGTCACAGCCCACGTACCCACTACCCACTTCAATTTAAGGACACACACAGGAGCTTGCAGGTTCAGTGCTCACTTGGAACGTACTCCAAGAAGCCCGTTAACACGTGTGCCAAAAGGAAGGCCCCAAAACCAACGTGAGCCTCACGAGGACCAGCCTTCAGGCTGCTCAGAGCAAGACTAGGGGACAACACTGCCAAAAACTCAGGTACAACCAAACCCCAAGCACCAATTTTGCAAATGGTGCCCTCACTGCCAAAGGAAGGCAACGCCCAAAGGGAAGAGACCACCAACAGCAAAGAACCTTGCTAATGCACACAACGTGCTCAGACATTTATTTTAGCACCCAAGGACAGCAAAGAGACTCAGACAAACCCACAACATTCTCTTTTTAACACAACAAAGACCTGGTTCTCCTGATCATGCCTCCCATGCCCTAACAATAAGGAAGGAGTATGTTTTGTGATCCCCTCCCCCATAAATCAGTTAGGAATTTGATTTACACAGACAGGAAAACGAGGAAGTTGAGCACACTGGAGAGTAGTAAAAACTTCACCAGCAAACTTCACTTTCCTACACAGCGACCTACAAACCAAACTTTCCTCCAGACTCACGTGTCATCTGCAGCAACCAGCCCCTGCCATAAAGCACAAAGTTTTGCTGTTCTGGGGATAAAGACAAGCAAGGGAGAGACTTTTATTCTGTCAAGCTGCCTTAAAAGGAAATTCGGTGATGAAAGATTAAATTTACCTGGAACAACACGATAAATTTTAACCCTTTCGAGGGTACAACAATAACAAGCCACACATTTCAGGACTTAAATCCTCCACCAGGAAAACAGCATACATTGCATCAACCGTGCGAGCCCATCTAATTGATGCAACACACAATTTTACACCAGGGTTTCGGACAGGGATAAGCCCTGGGAAAGAGAGGCGCTGCGAAACGGGAAAATAAAAGCTTATTTTATGCCCCGAACTGGGCCCGCTCCCTGCCCCCGCGGGGTATTGCACGTTCCACCCTGAACTTCGCCGGAAAACTGATCAATAACTTGGCTCTGGGGGGAGAAACATCGGGAATGGCCCGGGGGGGGCGGGGGGCGCATCCCCTTCAAGGAATGGCCGGGTCGGGATGGGGGAGAACTCCGCGGAGTGGGGGAGGGGAAGGGCCTCCCCTCCCCCCTCATCCCGACCCGGCCCTTTCCCCTCCCCC